>AWOL01S0080199.1:8770-21641 GCA_000715115.1 Nicotiana otophora | reverse complement strand
TATATATATATTTTAAAGTTAGTTTATGATCATGTGCCAAGTAATATTATATTAGACATGTTCGCTTGATGATTTACATTTCTTGTGCACGATAGAAAGAACGTGAAATACCATTTACTAGAGGTCGATGTAGGAACCCCTAAATTTTAAACTTGAGATTCGCCTCTACTTATTAATTTATGTATTTAATGCATCATAAGACAATTTTTTATTTTTCAAAAACAAAAATTATCAATACATGATACACCTTTCATATGATAATACATCTTCCTATGAAGAAGAACACTACAGTTTTAATTTTCTGTCACATCATTGGCTGTTCGTGGTAGGGCGTAGGGCAATGTATTTTTGTTGTTGTCCATAATTATTATAAAGATAGTACTCCAATTCGTTTAACTGTTTTTGTACAGAAAAGTACCGTAAGAATAATTTGTGATTGATCTCAAGTTCAAAGCGGAGGCAAAAATACTAGCTATGTATGTTTTTCTCATTTGTTCAAGTTATGGTGGACAAGATTATTTATAATACTTATGCGGGTGGAAACTAGCAGATACACGTAAATTAGTTGAGTAGAGCCAGACTCGAAAACTATGATTAAAAATAATTATTTGTGATTGGGACCTGTGAGAAGGTAAATAAGAATGGGTTGTCGGCTGAATAGATTGTTTTGCAAGAATAATGCAAATCTCAAAATTATATGTTTCCTAGTATTCATATATATATTCTGTTGCACTACTCCTATGAGAATTATCGCAAGACAAAAATTAAATGTACTTAATTCAAATAAAAACTAAGAGCATATACAAATAATTAAGGCTGTAAAAATAGTTAATGTATGAACTCCCTCAACCTTTTTAAAATGAATGAATACTTTAGAATCTGATTCTTTTTCGTGAAAAAATGCCGCTTATCTAATTTGGAAACTCAGCTAATATAGACAATTTATAACAAACAAATAATAATTACTATGTTTCAGTTCCAAATAATAACTATTATTATAGATAGATTTTTTTTTATAGCTATAGTTTACTACCAAAGGGAAGTAAGTCAAGGGTGGCAATTAATTATTATATATAAACCTGGTAATTACATTCGCTATGTTTCATAAATGATATATTACAATTTTAAAATCTATGCATACCCGTGTTCATTGAACATCACTTTTTAAATGTGTTGTGATCTACCTATTGGTCTTTCAATAATCTCTTTAATTGTTGGTAGTACATGTATGGTAAATAGTTAAATGACCTCAATGTTTATATTGAACCAAACAATTTAATTATAACCGTCATAAATTAAAGTGATGCAAATCACCTAATTATAATTAAGTGATAAATTATTTATATACAAGAGTGGTGTTATGTACTCATTTGCTTGTAATAATACGGAATGCAAATAAGTTTTAATCATACAATATATCCATGTGTGATTGCATGTATCATATTTTCCGAGGGAAAACTCTTGCATGCGTGAAACTGAATAATACGAAAAAACAATGGTAAAAAGCTGAATAATATTCACGAAAAATACATGATAAAAGAAAATTATCAAATCAAAACCCTAATCAAATACTTTTTTATTTGTTTTACCATATATTGGGTCCCACATCTTTCAAGTTCTATTTTGTGCCTTACGTTTTGTAAAAGATTAGGGTTATCCCCACATTTTAAACCCCCCCCAAAACAACCTAAAACATTAGGGTTTCAGCCTCGGATCTTTCACAGCCACGCGCCACACGTGGCCTCGTCAGCACGGACCACTCATATCTCTCCTAAGTGCGTGCCATCTGTCTTCAGACAAGGACCATCCACTCAAAAGGCCCACTCTCACGTGTAGCGCGTGTATACACGCGTCACAACTCAATTTTTTACTAGGGTTTCAAAGCATCACACTTGTCAAATTCCCTTTGGTCAATCCCTTTTCTCTCTCCTCTATCTGTACACATGCAAAATCTCAATTAAAGTTAGATACACGTAATAATGAGTGTATATATATAAATAACAACAAGGCTAATTCAAGAATCAGATTAGATAAAAAGTTTAAAACTTTAAAAAATCTCAACACTCACTCATCTTTCCTATTCTCTCTCTACAACTTCATCTCAAACTAAAATAAACCTAAAAAGGGTTTCGCTTTCATTTCGCACTCCCAATTCTTCTCATTTTTCTAAAAATCATTTCAAGAAAATTGTACAATTGGCTTCATTTCAGTTTCTTCTTTACAAAGATAGTCGCCTTATTATCAGTCGTGGAAAAAAATAATTCTGGGTTTTTCTGATCTGAGCTTTCGATTTAGGAGAAAGGTAAGTTTTTTACTTAATTTTCTTTAGTTTTTGATTTTTGGGTTTTTGATTTAAGGTGATTTGAGAGGTTTTGTTTTTTACGCGATTTTTTAGCTGATTCTTTGGACATGAAATGATTCCCGTACGTTTTAAGTATTTCTTTTTTTTTTTTCCCCTTTTTGGTTATTTATTTTTGTGTACTTCTTGGGTTTTATTTCCTTGTCTGTTACTGTGTTTAAGGTTGTAGCTTCGATTGCTTATAGGTTTATACTTAGCTTGTCGAGATAATTGGGTATTAGCAAAACCCTAATTTTGCTTGTGGATATTAATTTGTTAGATTTAGGTATGATTTTATGTGAATTGGGGAACAAATGCACAATTCCTAGAACGGCTACAAATGATTGATTATGGAAATAGTTGATGGGAAAAGATTGATTTCTGTTGTCATTTAGATTAGGGTTTTTAGCATTTGAATTTCATTAGAATTGTAGTCACGTGTTATTCCTTAATGTAATGTCTTTGGTATTCAGCATTGTAATTATGTTAGAATTTAACTTATATACACTAGCAGTACAAATAATATTTACACCTACCTTTTTCCCATGTTGCTAATTCTACTTTTTTATTGACGGTTACATATAATTAGTTTTTAGGTGACCTGACGAATTTATAAAAGTTACATATATGTCACTGTTGGTTTTTTATGAACTAAAATTTTCTCCTTAAGTACCTTAAGCTTGGTTTGATGATAAAGTTCCAATCTTTTAAGCGTACACAAACATATAATTAAAGACCCATATGTATTTCAGTAATGCCGATGCAAAATGCAACAATATATTTTGATCTTCTTATAAATAATTAATTAGCTGTTTGCAATGCTTCATTTTCTGAGTTTCTGACATGAATTTCATTTTTGTGACTGCAAATTCATTGCTTTATGTAGCTTTTAGTTGGTCTCCCTTTTACATGGAGAAAAGTAACATAGCACTGGAAGAAAATTCTCACACAAGTACTGATATCAATACATCTTTGTCGAAATCTTTGGGATCGCTCATACAAATTGAATCAATATCTATAGACCTTGATATTCCTATGCCGAAGAAAGAGGAAGGGAACTGTCCACATTTTTCAATACGGTAAGTCTTGATCTGTACAGTTTGCCTTCTTATTTCTTACATAAAGTTTCTGTTTTACCTTTCCTTCATGCTATCTTCAGTTGACTTTGTTTAGAAGCCGATTCTTTTGTGTTGATACCTGATGTGTTTGGAAGTTTGTTGTTGCCATTGATGGTGACCTTTTTCTTACTGGATTACGGTGTTGGATTGACAAATAGATTATATGTCTGATAGCAGATATTGGTTGATAATTGTTTACTCGTACACATAGGAGAGTGTGGAAAGTTTAGGCAAGATGTATAGCTGGTTTTACTATCTTTGGATTTTTGTGGGATGAATCGTGGCACATCACCTATGTACGGTCAAACTTTTGCTTTGTGGTTATCTCCGTCAAAAGATTTTCTTCCGATAATATTTTCTAGGCGCTGAATTTTACTACTATAGTTACAGTCTTAAGCCTTCTGAGGTCGAATAAAACCCAATAATCACTTGGGATGTTTTTCAATGAATAAACACTGCAGTCTTTCTAGCGAACTCCTATGTTCTTGACTACATTTCTTACATTGGACACAGTGGATATGTTGCTGAGATGAGAAAAAGGGACAGGAAAATTTGTTCTCCTTTTGCATCGACCAGTGATTGCAGTACTTCTGAGGAGCAACTTCCTCCTCTAGATGTTCCTAAATTTAGGTGGTGGCGATGCAAAAATTGCATTAACGAGATAGGCACAGAAAGTGCAGGAGAAGAGTGTGAGGTCCTTTCTTCAAGCTGCAGAAGTAGATTGATCTCCGAAAACATGGCTTCTACTAGTGCTATGGCAAATGTATTTCCAGGGACAAAGCAGGAGTTAACTTCACGAAAAACTGACAGAAACAAAGCTATTATCAATGGTTCTCCCAATACCAGTAGTGGCTATGACTTCTTATGTAAACCAAACAAAGGAAGGTGCACTGTAGTTGAAGACAAAGCTATTGCAGCTGGTATATTCTTTAATAATTCATTTACTGTGGCTCATATTTTGGATATTTTTATTCATTTAGAATGATAATAATTTCTGCCTACGTGTTCATAATCCATATTGCTTTTCAGGCAACAGAACTGGTTCCGGAAATGTTAGAAATGAGGAGATCGGATATCCAAATATTGAGGTAGCAATATCTAAAGAACACTCAGGTCAAGAAATAGATTCAAAGAGCCCAGGTAATTCAATAGCATTTTTTATATGCGTCTATATCATATGATCGTCAATTTTCAATTAACGAGAGCTCTTTTGGTTTCCAAAACAGCTGCCAATTATCTCTCAAACAGCAGAATACGAGTTGCAATCTCTGACTCAACCTTGGCAGGGGGTAAAATTGTTCATCATCGAAATCTCCACATAAGTGCTGATGATGTAAGTGCTGATATTAGTCCAGAGAAAGAAATGGGTTCTCCAAATGATGGACAGAGGAAAGCTTCAACGGCTTTCAAGCAATCTGATATATCAGGTAGCAACGGTAAAGCTCTTGAAACTAGTAAGACGAAACTAAGTAGGCTACCTTCCCTTGAATTGAGAGATTGTAATGAAACATCTTCAAGATGTGACATAATTTTGGCTGAAAAAAGACGGTGTGATTTGCACCATGATATTCCAAATGATCTACCACGTCGGAAAACTCAAAAGGTACGTCTCTTGACTGATATATTGGGTGGACAAGTCAATTCAGAGACTAGGCATGCCAAAGCAGAGCGTAGTTCATCGAGTACCACGCCCACGGTGCCTTCTGAGCAAGAAATAGTTGGTGCTTCTAAAGATAAGGGATCCTTTCAGAAGAAGAGGAAGTTGTCTCAAGAAGATGACAGAAATCTGTCGGAGATGGGCATACAATGTAACGTGGCTAAAAGGGTCAGGTCCTCTCATGGAGGAGCTGGGAGGAGTTCCATGGCAATCGAAATTGATGATTCACGTTCAGATGAGAAGGAATCTGATGGAGAAGGTATAGCGAGTGGTACCAAAAGTCTGCAAATTAAGCATAGAAATGGAATAAATAAAAAGAAAAACAAGCAGCTTCGACCTGTCGATGGATATTCTCCTGAAATGCCCTGGAAGGATACAACCATAGAAGATTGCGGTTCAAAGGGATATGGTGCTGGGAATAGCCTCATTCATTCCGCGCAATGTTATCAGTCATTGGTAGGAACATATAGAGACTCCGATTTGTGTTGGAACAGTAGTAAGTTTCCTGAAGTTGGACGTGTTCCCTCAAATCTTATGCATCCGGACAATAATCCTCTGGGGGAAAGTTCAACCAGGAGGAAAAATCTCGTACTGGTGACACCTGATATGGAAATGGTGACCTCTCAGCCAGCGCATGAATTGTCTGATAAAGTAAGGCTAGACCTGTCTTTGAACAGCTTCAGAGACTCCGACAAATGTGCTGAGAATGATATTACCCAAAAAAGAAATATGACAACCTGGCCGTTCATTCTGCAGAAGGGAAATAAGAGTAGCGATCCTCGAGGGAAAGATAATACTCTTGTCGGACAGTCAAATGTGACTGATTCACAATCTTCAAGGAAAGGAGTGATTCATGACCTCAACCAGAGAATTTTCCAGACATCATCAATGTGGCAAGGGATCCAAAACTCTCCAAATCTGCTTCAGAAGGGGAACCTTCATGTTTCCGATATAATGGTACTGGTTTATTTCCGTGTTTTACTTTTAGCCTCCCTTTTGTTTGCGATGATTTAGTTTCCTCCCCCTCCATAATGTCCTGTGGGGTCAAAGGATCTAAATCAAATGGCTAAGAATGCATCTTAATTGAGTTGATTTAGAAACATTTCTTTTCTTTGGTTGCTCAGGCTATAAAGTAAAGCTGATACTTTTTGCAGTTCTTGAGTGTAGTTTTATATACCTAATGCTACTTTGTTCAGAGATGATGGAAAAGCAAAAATACTGTTAATAAACTAGCAATGATATCTTAAATAGCCAGATTGATTGTTTGGATCCAACACATGGGATTGAGGGGGGTTGAAAAGCTTTTGGAAAAGGGCAGCAGGATACCTGAGATCTGTTTTCTATTTCAAAATCTTGTTCTTGATATCTTAGAAGACTGCCATTTTGATGAAAGAACGTCTTCATTTGAGAAGTTGAATTTCGTATACGCTACAATGTCAAAGGTGAAAAGAAAAGATATTCACATTAGACAGTGATGCCCCCTTTTTACGTTAAATTTCTTTTTATGTTCTTAAACTATGAAGTTACTTAAGTGACTAGCTGAATATCCGATCCTAGTGCTAAAAGACAATATCATTACATTTTCTGATCTGGTCATGCTTATTAGTGTGAGCCTGAGTTTATTTGGTATTGTTTTATATGCTTAATACTTCTCTATAGGTCCTTTAGGTGAAACAAATTTCAATTAGTGGACGTGTGACTTCTTGTTTTATTATTTCTGTTTCATGAATGTTGTAGAGTAAGTCAATGCAACTTATTAGCACAATTTTTCAGGTAAGTGTTTGTATTCAGTGAAGTCACAGAGATTTGCCTTTGCAGGAAATGCCTCACCGGCATAATGGAGCCAATCTTAATGAATTTCTGGAGCATTCAGATGTAATTAAGCATCACAGAAATCAACACTCTGAGAAGGCTTTAGAACGAGGGTTGTCAGATGATATACCAATGGAAATAGTGGAGCTAATGGCGAAGAACCAGTACGAGAGGGGTCTTACTGAGACCAAAACCAAATGCATGATTGAAAGAACTGATGGTATTGCAAGGCCATATGCTGAGATACGTGAGGGTGAAGCAGTGACATGGTCACGTCCTGGTTTAATTAGTTTCCATCCATCTAATTCAAATACAAAGACCGATGTTGGAGCAAGAAGAGGAAGCTCCCTCCAATTCTCTCATGTTAAGAGGAACCATCTCGGAATGGCCCAGGTTGAAAGACTGCCGGTCAAACTGTTTGGCACCTTTCCACAAACTCAACAGGAATTATCTAATGTAGGCCAAGGTTCTGCTTCCATGAACATCAGATCCGGTTTGCAGCATAGTGAAGAAGCAAACCCGGTATGGTTTTCAAATGTGCAGAACACACCATTAGGACTTGGAATTGCACAGAAATCCATTGGTCAGCCAAATGACAAAATGATTCAGAAAGGGAGGACTATTAGTGACATAAAGAGTGTTGATGTGAGAATGCAGAATGGGCCTCATCTTGTTTTACCCAAATCAGGAGGCAATGCCGATTTGAATGTGAAAAATATGGGGTCTTTAGATCCTTATAATAATGAGACAATCCCAGCTATGCAGTTACTCAGCCTTATGGACCGAAGGATGCCATCAAGTCCTCCTTTCAATCTGGATACAAACAAGCTCCGGGAGAAACCTTTTTCTCCATGCAGTTATCACCCGAGGTTTCAAATGGATGGTAAGCAGAGTATTCTCAATGGATCGTACTTATCACATCATCAGTTGAAGGAGTCTTCCGGGGTACACCCTGGTGGTTATCATGCAGGTTAGAGCTCTAGATAATCTTTTTGTTCCTTTATTGATTAAGATTCAACTTTCTTAGAATATTTTCATCTTCATTTCCGGTCATTAATTGGTCCCATCATCGTTCCATGTGTAAATGAAACCACTCTAATAAGCTGATTTTACAGATCAAATATCTTTCAAGTCTCGAGGACAAGAGAAATCAAGAAAATCTCATGCACCTTCGCGATGTGGTGGAAGCAAATCGGAGAGATTTGTATCTTCAAATGGCCTGCTAAGCATGAGTCGACATTCTTGTCCTGAGAAGGATGAGCAAAACAAAATCCTTGGCACATCAAGTTCTCAGGTGCTTCCACTGCAGGATCATAATGCTTCAAAATTCTTTGACTTGGAGGGCCACAGTAATGCTAGAGCTGTATTTCCAGTCAACGGAAGTAATGTTTGCAGCCTTAACCGAAACCCTGCTGAATTTAGTATTCCAGAAGAAGGGAACCCCTTCACTAGGAGTGTAAAGGATCCAAGAATTGGGAAGAAGATCTCATCAAGAGAGAGATCTCACACTGTTGATCTGAATAAGCGAAAGCAGCAGAGAATCACAAAGGAAAAAGAAGGGAGACTACTACCATTAGGCCGTGCATAGTGGGTTCCACAAATTGTCTATCTTTTTGCTGTGGAGACTCAATTCTGCTGAAAGCATACCTCCCAACTTATACTCGGGTATATGGTTAATGCTGGTTGGTTTCCCAGCATATAATTTCATTTACTATACCAGTTAAAGTTTTCAGGGTAAATTAAATCTGTGATAATAAGAAATGTATCAAAATGTTCAGAAACTTTGAATAGAGTTATACTCTGGACACAAACTTGAACTGATTCAAAAAACCGGAGCTCTTGATTCCGGATCTTGATCCAGCTTGGAGGCATGGTGAATTTTAGATAACTTGTGTGTTGTTGTTGTGCTTCAAAAAAAAAAAAAAAAAAAAAAAGAAAAGAAGAAGAAGCAGCTTAAAATGTGTATCTTTTGTATGTTGAAAAGAGAAAACATGAGATAAAATCAGCTTTGCTCTTCAATATTATAAGGGTACCTTCTATTTTCTGGTATATATTCTGTTGTTCTCTTTTATCTTCATATAGTCGACTCTAACTAGTTCGAGACTTTAGTTCTACAGATGATGCTTGCAAGTTGCAAGCCTGAAACACTTTAGTGGTGTTCTTTTACACTTTTGTTTCAATTTTGAACAACAAACATTCTCAGATAAATAATATATATAGGGATAATTGCAGTTTTGATCCCTCAATTATTGGTAAATTTTGATGAATCTGGATTAGTTCGTTACTAGGTTTCGGATGCCATATGGTTAAACAAAAAAACTACAAAAAATTGAACGGAAAAGGTACTTTAAGGGTCAATTTGGACAAACTATAGTTAGATTCATGTAATCAAGAAAATTAATTAAACTGCTCCCAGTTACACTTGACCGAGTGACAGATGCAGAGTCGGGATTAAAAGCTTATGGGTTCGTAATTTGTACATCTTTACTGGATTTCTTAAGACAAATACAAAGTTTAGACCAAAACGGACCCGTAACCTATACTCATTCTCCGCCACTGTCAAGGGAGAGTTACATAAATAATTTATATGGTCCATACTTACTACAAATGACTGCTTGTAATTAGGTTCTAATTAATCTAATAAGTAGTATAGGACTTTCGAAATACTCAATTTTTTCATGATATATCTTATTATACGATCTTGAGGTTTGTAAAAGAATGACAAGGAGAGGACTCAAGAGGAGTGCTGTAGAGTTAAATTTCACCTATTCCCTGAGTGAATGTTACAGTACTCTTTTATACTTGCTGACGAGTTCTCACCAACCCGCTGACGAATTCTCACCAACCCTTCAGTCGTACTCATAATTAGAGGCGAATTCAATATTTAAGCTATATAGATTCAATTTTAAAAAATTTAGTATTAAATATATTGTACTTTTAAAATTATAGGTTGAATCTACTATTTATTACTAATATTTTAGTAATGTTTTACACATAATTTTGTGTTTCACATTGAAAGAACTAAGCTAAAATGAACTAGGAAAACCTTAGACGCGAGAACTTCATGCGAACTTTAGACGTGGTTGTTTGAAGCTTGCACTATCATGAGGGAGAACTTCATATATGAATATTACCCGAAATTTGTAACTTCATATCACGAAAGAACCTCAGACGTGAAAATTGCCCGAAATTTATGTTGGGCTTTTAAGCTTGGTTTAGCTTAATTTTAAGCTTGGTGTAACTTAAATAGGGTGAGTGAAAAATGGAGGGAAAATGAAATATTTGAGTTTCACTCCTTGGCAAAGGGACATTGTCCCATATAGGAGGAAGAAAAGGCTTTTGATGGGTATATATACAATTGCTCTTCTTCTAGCTCTTAAAGAGTTAAGAAGAAAGCAAGCCTCGCGCCGTGGTCGTCGCTCGACTCGGCTTCGGCTTCGGTCAAAGATCGATTGATTAATCTTTTTGGACAAAATTCCTTTTAATTAATTAATTACTTAATTAAATTAATTAACGAAAATTCAATCCGGAATAACCAATGACCCGCGACCCGGTCCGGTCCGGCCCGAACCGTTTTCTTTCCCAGATTATTTTAAATCTGTTTTTCTGTTTTTCCAGTAATATTTCAACAGAAATATTCCCACCTGTTCCAACAGCTATGGCTGTTTCTGAAAGGTTGCAAACCTTTTCAGAAATAATGCCAAATGGTCTATAAATATGCCTTGAATCCTAGAATATTTTTTTACTAAAATTTTCTGATTATCTTCTTCTTCTTCTTCTTCTTCTTCTTCTTCTTCTTCTTCTTCTTCTTCTTTCTGCACAACATTTTCCAGTGTGTTTTGCGACCATTGAGTGGTTCGAAGTTCATCGGAGTTTTTGGTACCAATACGCTGGTGAGTTAAATCGTTCTATCCTGGGAGGATAATATTCCAACACCTCGGGTACTTGAGGGGAATAATTTCTTTAAGGACACACTATGCATTCAGTGGACTCGGTTTATTCCAATATTATTTTTCCAGAATTTATTTCGTGAAACTGGTTCTACTAACTTTCTGTTTCTGTTTCTATTTCAGAAAGTTTAATGGTTTTTATTGTTTATAACAGTAATACAGACTGGTTAATAATTTTAAGGAAATTATTTTATTGTATTCTATATTCTGTTTGTGGAGATTAAAACCTGTGTGATTTTCTACTCCTTCTGAATTTTACTATTCTGACTTGAAGATATAAAAACTTCATCAAAATATTGAAATTTAGAAACGATTTGAAGAACATAAAAACTTAATCGTTTTGTGTCAAACAAATATAAAAACTTTGGATTTTTATTTATTAAATGTACTGTTTATTGTAAATTACAGTATTGTTTACCATTCTATTTTCTGCCATTAATTGAACTCTTCTGTTATTGACAGTGAGAAATGACAATTGATAACGAAAATCCTTCTACAACTGTTGCGGTAACAACGATAGCCTCGTCAATCCGAACTACTATTCTACCGGCCGAAAAACCGGGAAAATTTTCTGGAGCCAACTTCAAAGGATGGCAGCAAAGGGTGTTCTTTTGGCTTACCACACTTGGTATCCAGAAATTCACTAGTGAAGAACCTCCAGTACCTGCTGCGGACATGCCAGACAACGAGAAATTCATGATTGTTGAGGCATGGAAACATGCAGATTTTCTTTGCAAAGGCTATATCTTAAGCTCTTTAGAGGATGACTTGTACAATGTGTACAGTGTGATGAATACTTCGAAAGAATTATGGGACACACTTGAGAAGAAGTACAAAACTAAAGATGCATGCTTGAAGAAGTTCGTGGTTGCCAAGTTTCTAGACTATAAAATGATAGACATCAAAACTGTTGGAACCCAAGTTCAGGAGCTTCAACGTATTTTTTACGACCTTATTGCTGAAGGTATGGTCGTAAATGAAGCATTTCAAGTGGCTGCAATGATTGAAAAATTGCCTCATTCGTGGAGAGATTTCAAGAATTATCTTAGGTACAAGCGCAAAGAAATGAAGTTGGAAGATCTTGTGATTCGTCTCAAGATTGAGGAAGACAACAAAACAGCCGAGAAAAAGTCTCGTGAAAATTCAACGATCATGGGAGCTAATATCGTTGAGGAGACTGCTCTAAAAAGTAAGGAGAGAAAGAGGTCTTCTGGACAGACTAAGGAGCAGAACAAAAAGAAATTCAAGCGCAGCTGCTACAATTGTGGAAAAGCTGGTCACAAAGCCCCTGATTGCCGTCTCCCGAAAAAGGATAAGAAGAAGGGACATGCCAACATAGTGGAGAAGAATGATGACATTAATGATCTGTGTGCAATGCTTTCGGAATGCAACCTAGTTAGAAATTCGAAGGAGTGGTGGATTGACTCTGGAGTCACTCGACATGTTTGTGCTGTCAAAGAAGCATTTGCGACTTACTCTACTGCCGGTCCCGAAGAAGAGCTTTCCATGGGAAATACTGCAACAACCAAGATTGAAGGTTATAGGAAGATATTCCTGAAGATGACTTCCGGCAAGGTGTTAACGCTCAACAATGTTCTTCATGTTCCTACTATTAGGAAGAATTTAGTTTCTACTTCTTTACTTGTTAAGAATGAATTCAAATGTATATTTATTTCTGATAAAGTTGTTGTAAGCAAGAATGAAATATATGTTGAAAAGGGCTACCTCACAGGGGGACTTTTCAAACTAAATGTAATGGTTGTTGACAATATGAATAAAATTTCAGCTTCTTCTTATTTATTGGAGTCAAATAATTTATGGCATATTCATTTAGGACATGTCAATTACAAAATCATGCGGAAGTTAATTAATTTAGAAGTATTGCCTAAATTCGAGTATAATAAATCAAAATATCAAATATGTGTTGAATCTAAGTTTGTAAAACATCCTTATAAGTCTATTGAAAGGAATTCAAATCCTTTAGACTTAATTCATA
>AWOL01S0080198.1:0-47602 GCA_000715115.1 Nicotiana otophora | reverse complement strand
TCGTGGTCCTGGTCCCGAGCCGGTTCCAGCAAAAAGCCTGTGAAGCCCAGGACCGTTTAGGACTGGACCGCATAGGACCGGCCCACTTAGGACCGGACCGCGAAGCCCACTTAGGACTGGGCCCGGCCCACTTGCCAGCCTTAGAATAAAGACATACTTCCCCTTTATATAGTAGGGGAATTTCAGTCCTAGTACAAGTCTAAAAAAAATAAAAATCTTCTATTTCCGATAAATGTTTATCTAGAGTTGACACTGAACGGGATTCGCGCTGTAATATCTGGTTGAGGGTGAATATTATGCCCCCCTGCTCGTCATGCGTATTCGTTCACCACGTCCCCCGAGATCCATAAGCTATACTTGGCTCGGGTCTGTCAATTCACCATGTCCGATCTCAGATACATCGTTCATTCCTCTTGGGTTTCTATACGAGGGGCTCCTGGGCCTCGATTATAATCAATTCGAGCCACGCTTCCCCTTTGTTCCTTCATCGAGGAATCGGGAGAAACTTTGCCCCCGATTTCACCCGTACACACTATAGTTATTACATTATTTATATTATCTTTATATCGTCAAAGGATCCAATAAATTTGGTTTACCAGATTACTTAAGACTTAATCTCGTAAATTTAATTGCTTGACCTAATAATTGAATTATAAATTAAATATTTATAATGAAAACAAGTGTTTAACTTTTTTACATTGACAATATAAACTAAAGGCATACAACAGATTGACGAAACATTTCGTTTTTGTCTCTATTATCCTTTCACTATATGACGACATCAATAGGACAACTACCACACACATAAGATATGTCATGGGCCGCTTTCCAGCTTCGCCCCAATACCCCTTAGACGTGCCTCGTGGCGTCCTGGCAAGCCTCCCAATACCTAGTGCCATGGTAGGCCCCATGGTATCGGCAGCACCAAGTGACAAGCGTGCATGTGCTTTTATCGCCCCACCGATAATCCTCACCAGCGCCCAGTGGGTAACAGTGTCGCGCACACAGACAATGCCGCGTGCACAGACAATGTCGCGCGCACAGATCCTGATCCATATGCCAGTGCCCAGCCGCGGGCAGATACAAATAGTGTCGCGCGCGTCAACAGCACCGCGCGCGCAGACCCTGATGCTCAATACAAAGTTGCTACCAACGGACTTGTTTCTACCTTGTAGAAGGCTAAGTCCTTTTCATTGCAATTATAGAGTAGTTTTACTTCATTTTCTTTCAGTGTGCTTCTACATCTTTTATAGGTCAAGTCATGTAACTTTGGTTTATCTTTTTTAAGCATTATTAAGGGGGATCAAGCATTTAAACATTCAAGCAAGAAAACATTTCTCTGTACTGGTGTCTCTCCCCCCGACACCGCGTAGTTTTTTGTAATAGCTTTCATTCATTAATTTAATCAGCTTTCATTCTCAATTGCTCATTTCAATTCTCTCAATTGCTCATGACATTGGTTTTCCCGTACAGCACTAACAATCTTGTCTAGCGTACGGAGGGGACGTCAGTTGGCGGACAGCAACTGCACTAACATCGGTTGCTTATACTTATGTCGCCCTTCCAAGGAATCCTAGGAAGGTTCCGCGTAACAGTTGGTATCAGAGCCTAGGCTTGACATCGGGCGAGGGAATACATTGCCAATACTACCATTTCTGACCATGGTGAATTACAGGGAACGCCTCACGACCATAGAAGAGACAGTTGACGTATTACGGACCATCATGGATATGGTGCCTGATCTAAAAACCAGCCTAGTGCAAAGGTTAGATGACCTAGACCACGGAATGCGGCAGGCCAAAGTTGACATAGCAAACATCAGACGCGACTCTTAGGAAGACCGGCAAACGGCAGTCGTAGAGGCAGCCGAAATTCATGGCAAATTCGAGGACCTCCAACAGGAGCGTGCCGAGGATTTAGCCCATCGGGAACTAGAGGCAGACAAAATGACTGACATGCAGCAAACCATAGAAAACTTGACAGGCCAGCTCAATGTTGTCAATGCTGCCCTTCAAGGCCTACTTAGAGCAGGAGAAACCAAATCAGGGGTGCCATGAACATCTCCCTTGTGCCACAAAAGCCGCAAATTCCGGAACCAAAGCCATACAACGGAGCTCGAGATGCTAAAGAAGTGGAGAATTTCATCTTTGACATCGAACAGTACTTCGATGCCATAGGACAATCGGACAAAGCCAAAAAGGTAGCAACTTCTGCCATATATCTTCAGGGTGAAGCTAAACTCTGGTGGCGAGTGAAATACGAAGCCATCAGGGCCGCGGAAAATACTCTCAACACATGGGTAGAACTGAAGGCAGCCATACGCCTGCAGTTCTTCCCCGAAAACGTGGAATACAATGCACGGAGAAAGCTGCTTGAACTCTGTCAGACCAAGTCAGTGCGGGATTATGTGCGGGAATTCTCCACTCATGCTAAACATACGGGATATGGGGTACAAAGACAAACTATTCGCATTCATAGAAGGTTTGAAACCTCGTGCTCGTATGGAGTTGCAAAGACAAAGGGTAGATACCCTGCCCAAGGCAATCCAAGTTGCAGAGTGCCTTGGGGATTATCATATGGAAACTCAGAAGGATAGGCCTCAGCCTCCTGTCCGAGGGGGATACAACGGGAGCCAACCTAGCAATGGTGGCCCTAGCATAAATAGAGGAGATCGAAGTGCATCAAAATGTAAGACTCCTTCCAGCAGCAACAGTGTTGCATCAGTCAGCAACAATCAGGGGAGAAAGCCCCTTTTCAGAATGTCATCATTGCGGCGGGGAACATTGGAACAATCAATTCCCAAATACATAGTTCAATGCGCATCAGATTGTTGAAGATGGGTCAGATGATAACGAATCAGACGACGCAGAGCAAGTAGGTGCCTTCAATGCAATTTTTAGCTTCATCCCTGATACCTTAGCGGGAACCAGTGTTGATAACCCTACGAAGAACGCATGCCCAATCGCCAAGAAAGGGAAACAGAAGGCGGATGAGAGGCTTCCTACCACACAAGAAAGGACCTTAATGTTCATCGAAATGAGATTAAATGGCAGACCCATTCGGGCAATGATAGACACGGGTGCTACCCATAACTACTTGGCCTCAACTCAGGTGCAACGCCTCAGCCTAGTTGTGAAACAGAGTAGGGTCCGTGTCAAGGCTATCAACTCACCACCCCAGCCAATGGGTGGAATGGCCAAAGAAGTGCCAATGAAGCTTGGCCCATACAAGGGAAGATTGAATCTACGCATAACTATCATCGATGACTTCGAATTGATAGTGGGACTGGAATTCCTGAGGCAAACCAACACCATGCCGGTACCATATGCCAACATGCTCCTGATAATGGAAGACAACAGGGTCAAACCTCGCATCATACCATGCATACCCATAAAGATGGTTACTGAAAACATCTCGGCCATGCAGTCAAAAAAGGGAGTCAAAAGACATGAACCTATGGTTCCGGATACCCTCAACATCAAGAATCAACAACCATATCATCGGCGTCAAATGAATGATGGCGCCCCTCAGTGTGTGAAGACTTGTCAAGCATGCCAGAAGGATAAGTAAGATCGCTCAGCACAAGCGAAACTCTTGGAGCCACTACCTGTTCCACAGAGACCCTGGGAAAGCGTTTCCCTAAATTTCATCACAAGATTACCCAAGGTCGGAGATCTTGCAACCATCTTGGTTGTAGCATACCAGTTTTCCAAGTATGCTACCTTCATAGCATCCCCACAGAACATATCGGCAGAAGATACAACTCGACTCTTCTTCTCTCATATTTTCAAATATTGGGGGCTACCCAAAGATATCACTAGTGACTGCAACTCACACTTCACTAGAAAATTTTGGACCCATCTCTTCAGGTGCCTCGGATCCAAATTGAGTCATAACTCAAACTTTCATCAACAAGCAGATGGCCAAACAGAATGGTTCAACGACATGCTGGAGGAATATCTCCGCCACTTTGCAACCGGATCACAGAAGAATTGGGTGAAGCTTCTGGATGCTGCTCAACTGTGTTTCAATTCAAAAAAGTGCTCCAGTACAAACAAAAGCTCTTTTGAAATTGTTACCGGACAGCAACCGCTACTCCCAGAGACGGTGAATGCACTAAACATGCCAAAATCGCCTCGAGCTGCCAGTTTCTCAAAGGAATGGGAGCAAACTTTGGAGATAGTGCGGAGCAATCTTGTCAAAGCCTAAGAGATGGCAAAGAGGTATGCCGAACAAAACCTTCGCTTTGTCCAACATCAAGCAGGAGACAAAGTGAAGCTAAGAACCCAAAGCGGTACTTGTTTGCAGCGAGGACTCATGCGATGACCCGATAGGTCATCTTATATTTTAGAACCTAATTCTGTGATTTGAAGCCTTAAAAATCATGTTTTTCCTTTCTCTATTTGCGTGTGCAGTCCGGACGTCTTTGCGGAAAGCTTTTATGTTAAAAACTAAGAAAAATAAGAATTTTTGCCTTAAAAATTTATGTAAGTTGACTTCGGTCAATATTTTGAGAAAACGGATCCGGATCTATGTTTTGACAGTTCTGGTGGGTCCGTATCATAATTTGGGAAGGCACATGCCCGGAATCGAATTCGGAAGTCCCTAGCCCGCGTTATCGATTTTTGTTAAAAATTGAAAGTTTGAAAGATTTATGATATTTAAGAATTGACTGATGTTTGAATTTATTGATACCGGGTCTGTATTTTAGTTTCGAATCTCGGAACAGGTCCACTATAATATTTATGACTTATCTGTCGAATTTGATGAGAAACGGAGTTGATTTGACGTGATTCGGACGTTCAGTTGTGAAAATAGAAGTTTTAAAATTTTATTAAAAAGTTTATTTGATTTGGGGTCCGATTCGTAGTTCTAGGCATTATTTTGGTGTTTTAGTCACGCGAGTGAGTTTGTATGATGATTTGGTACATGGGTGCATGTTTGGTATGGAGCCCCGAGAGCTCGGGTGAGTTTCGGATAGGCTACGGGTGTTTTGAAACTTAGAAAAAAATCTGATTTTGGCTTCATCTGTTATCTGGTGTTTCCTTCATCACGTTCGCGGAGGTACTCTCGCGAAAATGAAAGGCAAAATGGGGCGGAATTATTTTCTTCTACGCGAACGCAGTAGCTAGGTCGCGAATGCGGGGCACTGGGGGATTACCCTTCACGAACGTGACCAGCTTCTCGCGAACGCGAAGCTTGAGGGACCTGGGAGAGGGGACACTCATTCTTCTACGTGAACGCGAGCACTGGCTCGCGAACGCAGAGGCCAGGGGGGACAGTCTTCGTGAACGCGAAAGCCATTTGGGCTGCTACACATCGGAAACGCGACAGGCCCTTCGCGAACGCGAAGAAGGCCTGACGCCCAGACCTTAAAACATTTCAAAAAGGGGATTTTACCCATTTTTCATAAACTCTCCATTAGAGCTCGGCCTAGGTGCGATTGTTAAGGGAAAACTCAACACCAATTCATAGGTTTGTACTCTTTAACTCATTTTCTTCCATTTCTATCATCACCCATTAAATTTCTAGCCCTAATCTTTGTTCTTTCATAGTAGAAAACTAGGGATTTAAGATGAATTTGGGGGGTTGGAAGTTGGGGATTTAGACATCAATTTGGGGTCGGATTCCAAAACTAAATATATAATCGGGCTCGGGGGTGAACGGGTGAATGGATTTTGGTCCGAACCTCGGATTTTGATCAAGCGGGCCCGGGGTCAATTTTTGACTTTTTGGGGGAAAGTTTGGGGAATCTAAATTTATGCATTGTAATTAATTTCTTTAGTAATATTTGATATTATTGAGTCGCTTGTGGATAGATACGAGTAGTTGGAAGGTGGATCCTAGAGGAAAACGGTAATTGAGCATTGAGTGGCCATTGGAGCGAGGTAAGTGTCGTGGTTAACCTTGACTTTAGGGAATAGGACTTGTTTGTCTATTTGTTACATGTTTAAATATTGGGGAACAATGTATATGTAAGGTAACGAGTACTTATGCGTTGTAGTCGGGTTAAAGCATGCGGGCGGGGCTTGGTTTCTTGCAATTATAGCTTCCTTTGTTCATGTTTTCCATGTTTAGACTATTATTGTCAAATTGATCGTTCTTATCATGTTTACGGATCCTCTGGTGATAATTGAGTATTGATCCCGAAGTTGAGGTTGATATTGTAGAACCAAATGTTGAAGTAATACTTGTACTTGTTATTCTATCTCCCTGTTGTTATTTGTTTATTGCATTATGGTAAGGGAGACTGTTAATGCACGAAGGGTAATGTTGTGCCATATTGTGAGTGTTAATGCACGAAGGGTGATGTCGTGCTATATTGTGAGTGTTAATGCACGAAGGTTGATGCTGTGCCATATTGTGAGTGCTAATGCACGAAGGGTGATGTCGTGCCATATTGTGAGTGTTAATGCACGAAGGGTGATGTCGTGCCATATTGTGAGTATTAATGCATGAAGGGTGATGTCGTGTCATATTATGAGTGTTAATGAACGAAGGGTGATATTATGCCATATTGTGAGTGTTAATGCACGAAGGGTGATGCTGTGCCATATTGTGAGTGTTAATGCACGAATGGTGATGTCGTGCCATGTTATGAGAGTTAATGCACGAAGGGTGATGTCGTGCCATTTCTATTGATTTTATGGTGAGGTTGAGAGTAAAAGCACGAAGGTTGATGTCGTACATTTTTCCTTTACTGTGTTTACTTGTCCTTATTGGTTCATAGTATATTGGTTGTTCAAGTTACTATTCTGCTGTAGTTCTCTATCTCGTATTTCCCTTAGCATGTTCCCCCTCCCAATAGTATATGTTTAGCTGTTATTTGTACATATACTGTTAAATTGTACAGGTTTGTTATGTAGGTATCTTGTCATAGCCTCGTCACTACTTCGTTGAGGTTAGGCTCGACATTTACCAGTACATGGGGTCGGTTGTACTGATACTGCACTCTACACTTCCTGTGCAGATTTTGGTACTGGTCCCAACTAATCGAGAGGCGTAGCAGCTCGGACTGGTTCATCGGAGACTCAAGGTAGATCTGTTGATGTTCGCAGACCTTGAAGTCCCCGTTTATCTTCTCTGGGATTTTTTATTATTTCTTTCGTTCAAACAGTTGTATTTCTTTCAGACTTTTACTTGTAGTAAATTCTAGAAGTTCGTGAATTGTGACTCCAGATCCGGGTGGTAGTAATTAATGAAGTTTTTATATTATTTCGCACTCGTTGTATTTCATTTTAGCTTCCTTGATGTTATTTACTGAAATGAATAAGGATTGGCTTAATAATTCTCTAACGTCGGCTTGCCTAGCAAGTGGAATGTTAGGCGCCATCACGGTCCCGACAGTGAGAATTTCGGGTCGTGACAACCCATGAACCTCGCCTATTGCAAAAATATATCGGACCCTTGTCAATTGAAAGACACATTGGGAAAGCCAACTACCAGGTGAATACTCCAGTTTGGTAAAAAAATCCATCCAGTCAGCCATCTGAAATCACTTCGGAAAGACATGGAGCATCATTCACAAAGCCATATCACAAGATCGAGGGGAACAGACCTCCAAGGCAACAAGAGCCTGATCAATCATCATCTTGCAGGTAAGGCTCTGAGGACGTCGCCAACTCAGGTGGGGAAGAATGTCATGGGACGCTTTCCATCCCCGCCCCATGACCCCTTGGACACGCCCCGTGGTGTCCTGGCAAGCCTCCCAATGCCTAGCGCCATGGTCGGCCCCGTGGTCTTGGCAGCGCGCATGTGCCTCTGTCGCCCCATCGATAATCCTCGCCAGTGCCCAGCGGCTGGCAAGTGCCAACAGTGTCGTGCGCACAGACCTTCATGTTGCCAGCAGTGCCGCGCGCACAGATCCTGATCTAAGTGCCAGCGCCCAGCCGCAGGCAGATACAAGTAGTGTTGCGCGCGCCTATAGCACCGCGCGCGCAGACCTTGATGCTCAAGACAAAGTTGCTGCCAACAGACTTGTTTCTACCTTGTAGAAGGCTAAGTCCTTTTCATTGTAATTATAGAGTAGTTTTACTTCATTTTCTTTTAGTGTGCTTCTACAGCTTTTACAGGTCAAGTCATGTAACTTTGGTTTATCTTTTTTAAACATTATTAAGGGGGATCAAGCATTCAAGCAAGCAAACATTTCTTTGTACTGATGTCTCTCCCCCCGACACCGCGTAGTCTTTTGTAATAGCTTTCATTCAGCAATCAGCTTTCATTCTCAATTGCTCATTTCAATTCTCTCATTTGCTCACGACATTAATTTTTCCGTACGGCACTGACAATCTCGTCTAGCATACGGAGGGAACCTCAATTGGTGGACAACAATTGTACTGACATCGGTTGCTTAGCCTTACGTCGCCCTTCCAAGGAATCTCAGGAAGGCGCCGCGTAACAGATATTATGAAATATTTAACTTATACTATGATTAATTCCTATTTTTTATTATTTTCTCATTTCAAAAATAAGATTTAAATGTTCATATTAAGTTCATAACATATTAAAAAAAGAGAAAAATATTATGATATTAGAAAAAAGTAAAAATGTAAATACATAAAAGTTAATAATTTAGAGGGTAAAATAGGTAACTAAGAAGTTTTATCGAAATAGGAGGATGAGAATGTCTATTGTACAAAGTTGGAGGATGACTTTGATCTTTAGAGTAACGTTCAGGGATATGATATTCATCCATTTATAAGGGCTAGAGAGGAACCTAGCTGCAATTCATGAAATACATAATCAGATTAACTAACATGATGGTTCCTCCCATTACGAGCCTCATCAAATTGAGCATAGCTTGAATGTTATACTAGACACATTAGGCACATGATATACATAATTAATCGAATATGAATTATCACACTTATAATTGAGCTCTCATGTTTATGAACTATTATTAAACCTAGAACGCTTAAACACACAAATAAAATATTTATAAAGCTTAATTTGTTAAATTACACTGACCGTTTAAAAGCTCTTTATGCTGTCATTATACATAATTAGTTAATTTAAGAAAAGTGTGACATCCAATATCTAGACAATTTTCTGTGGTTTTGAACTTTCAAACTTACCGGATCGCCTATATCTCTAGACTCTAGTCATCCATGAAAGTGCATTGGATTATGAAATACACTATTCCAATTTGCACCAAACATGATACAATCAGTTTTGGTAACAATCACGTACTCTCTATATTTAAATAGAAAAAAATTTGAAGTGGTTTGCTTTTCTTTTACTCCTCCTTATCCTAATGCCTCACGTCTATACTCAATTGTATTAAATATCCTTAACTATATTTTCCGTTGAATAATTCTTTCCTCCACTGTAACAAAAATGTTACTACTTCTATACATAGATTATACTTGTCTACTTGACTACTTGTAGATTATAAAATAAGCAACTATTTGCGAAGACTTGAACCCCAACGTATATGCCAAATATTCTATATACTACCAAACTTTTCGCTCTCTATGTATAAAACCCAAATGTAAAAACTCGTGGCAACTTATTCTATTCTTACCATCTCCATTGAAGATCTCTTCTCCTCTTTCTCCATCTCCATAGTTAGGATAATCTGCACAATTATCAATGACAAAATCTATTATTTTGCAAAGTTCTACAGGTATCAACCATGCCTGCAGGTCTTGTTATAGGTCACATAATCTTTCTTTATACCCTAGTTTTAGCTTGAAAGTCTTGAAATTATACAAGGATCTAAGCAGCTTTGGAGGTCAGCATGATAGCTTGTCATTTCTCGGATCCGGAAAAGGACTTTTAACTAGTGACAAAATTAAGAGGTAAACATCTTGGTTTTTTATACTAATAACTAATATTTGTGAACATATTTCTTTTAGACAACATGATCGACTTTACGTCCGCCTTTCTTCTTCATTTTCGATATAGGAAGTTTGTGGTGAGCAGTAACGGTCAACCAGGAGGTCCCTTGCCTTCTCCGCCTCCTTCAAATCCCTTGTAAGTTTGATATTTATCGACAGAATAGATTATTATTTAGAGTCAGTCAGTTCAAAATAAATGTACTATCTACATTTTAATTTGTTTTGCATATGTATATATAGTTTGAGTTGGAAATTTGAACTCACAAAACCCAACCTAAATCCGTCTCTTCATTTATCAGATCCTCTACAAAAATTAATAAAAAAGAATGTATACATTCAACTGCTCTAATTTAGTGCTTCTAATAATCACTTTACTTTTTCTGAGCATTGTTGCAGTAATGGCTGGCTTATAGGAATTCTGCTATCAATAATTTTACCCTTCTTCCGCAACAAATGGGGGTCACTATTGCAACTTAAAAGTAAGATTTCATGAGTTACTTACACATATTGCTGATTTCAATTGTATTTCCTTAAAATTCAAGATTAATTTAAGAAGATAGAAATTAAGGGGTCTTTTCATGTATATTAAAAGGTTTAATTTGCTAATTATACAGATAAGGTGGAAGATGTAATAGAAACAGTAGAAGAAGTAGTAGAGGAGGTGGAGAATGTGGCTGAGGAAGTAGACAAAGTGGCTGAAGAAATTGGGAAAGATTTGCCAGAAGGCCAACTCAAAGATACTCTCAAAGCTGTGGAAAATTTCTCAGAAGAAACAGCCAAGTTTGCTCATGCAGCTGGAGATATTATTGATAAGGTTTATCTAATTAACTCACTTTATGATTTCTTAGTTAATTAAACACTTTCATTCCCAACTAGCACATAATTTATTATTCTTATGTTTTACTTTTAAATTTCAAAGTTTGGTTACTTGTTCAAATTAAAATGGGATTCTTTAAAATCTGGCGACTGACTTGACTATACATTAAAAAAATAAAAAACAAGCTACTACTCCACGTACTTTGAAAATTTGCCTCAAATACTTTAATAACTCAGTCATAAAATTAATATTGTTGACTTTTAAGAATTGAAAGATACTAATCCTTCTGCAAAGTCGGATTGATATTTTTATAATTTTCCTTAATATTTCTCCAAACAATCAAACTTATACAGCTTATGCAGTCTGACTATATAATAGTACAGCTTTAAAGTTCATATATAATTGTTAACCTCA
This sequence comes from Nicotiana otophora, assembly GCA_000715115.1. Lineage (NCBI taxonomy): Eukaryota > Viridiplantae > Streptophyta > Magnoliopsida > Solanales > Solanaceae > Nicotiana > Nicotiana otophora. The sequence goes on along the minus strand of AWOL01S0080198.1, from coordinate 36,532 downwards.
TCTTCGCTACAAAAAGAAAATACTAATTTCATCAACTATGACTTGAATAAGATTATTATACTAATTTTTCTTGTTCATTATTGATGTGGAGACTAACATTTTCTTCTCCTTGTCCAGCAAGAGAAAAGGAACATAACCAAGAAAATATGTTTTCTTTTGAAATTTCCTTTCCTAACTCTAGCTGCTTCACAAAAATTAATCCTGTATCAAATAAAGTTAGTTTCGTCCATGGGTGGATTTAAATTATATACACAAACACTGTAAAGATATTTTACACTATTACTAAATTTTAACCTCTTATACGAGTTTATTACTCAGTTTTTCAGATTAATGCAAAATGCAAATAACAAAAACGTTTTTCTTAAGCTCTTTTCTATATAAGACTAATCAAACTTATACAAGCTATCGTAGTCTGACCAGACAATTGCTTTAACAAAATTCATTCATAATTTTGTTAGTCTCGTCTTCGCATTCAATAAATGGCAATTGTTTATCAACTATGACTTGAACAATAGATTATTGTGCTAATTTTCCTTGTTCCTTACTGTAGAACACTAACTTAACATCCACTTCAGCTTGTCCAGCAAGAGATGAGGAAATAACCAAGAAAATATATTTTCTTTTTTAAAGTTCCTTTTTTAACGCTACCTACGTTAATAAAATCCCGTATAAAATTAAATAAAGTCAATTTTGTGTACAGGAGGAAGAATAAAGTATAATACGTACATTTTATTTATATGCAGGTACAAGACGTGGAGCTTATAGCTGAGAAGAGAGTGAAGTCGTCGGTCGAATCCGTCACAGATGAAGTCAATAAGTCTACAATATCTAAAATAGATATAAACTCGAAGAAATAACTCAATTAAAATATAGGATAATCTGCGACCAACCAAATCCTTGTGTAAGTAACTCCATATATTCCCATGTACTTCTTGATCACATTAAGATTTATTTTGCTTTGTTTATGTTCCATCAATCTTTTTCTTTTTCTTATTTATTTTCCTTCCTTGGTTTCTTATTGGTTTTCCTCAATTTCAATTTGTTTTTGGTGAAGAAAAAAACTTATTAATCTCCGCGAACAGGTACAGCAGCATTCTCAGCTACTTACAATCTGCCTTTCCTATTCTATGCTTCATATATAACTTTTCTAATATCTATAACATGTAATCTATGAACTCTCTAATTCAAACTAAGTGTGTTGCTCAGCCATTTCCTTTCGTTGTTGCCCTGCTTCATGTTGAGGAATATTCTTCTCCGCATTTTACACTCTTGATTTATCCGTTCAATCATAAATTCAGGTCGTGGTAATTTGAATTCCCAGTAAGCCAGGTTTCTTGCTTTCCATATACGATAGACCAGTGTTGTCATAGTTGTAATGACAAGAGCCCCGCAACTTTTACCTTTAGTGCTCCTTGCTAACCTTCTCCATATTCCATTTATGTCCCTTTGTTGCATTTCACTCCCTGTCCAGCTGAGTATACCTTGTAGGCAGATTTGGGAGAATGTATATTCAAAAAACAAATGTTCTATGGTCTCTATATTGATACCACACATTACACACTTGTCATCTTGACTAATGCCCAACCTATATAGTCTATCTTTTGTTAGTGATGGTTCATGCATCACCAACCAGCAGATGAAACTGTGTTTTGTCATATTTCCTCTGCTCCATATCCATCTCCAATTTCAATTTGTTTTCCTCAAGTCCGATCATATTATAATTATCATTAATGTAGTCATGTTTGCTTTTTCATGAAACAATTTCCATCATGGCCCTTGACCCTTGAGAGACTAATTTTCTAGTAATCATTTCATTTCATAGCTTAAAAATGAAGAAGCTTCGCTAATTTTGTACTATTAGCTCGCCGCCACGACGAGTGTATAGTGTAAAGAAATCCTTGAGAGACTAATTTTGTAGTAATCATTTCATTTCATAGCTTAAAAATGAAGAAGCTTCGCTAATTTTGTACTATTAGCTCGCCGCCACGACGAGTGTATAGTGTAAAGAAATCCTTGAGAGACTAATTTTGTAGTAATCATTTCATTTCATAGCTTAAAAATGAAGAAGCTTCGCTAATTTTGTACTATTAGCTCGCCGCCACGACGAGTGTATAGTGTAAAGAAATCCTTGAGAGACTAATTTTGTAGTAATCATTTCATTTCATAGCTTAAAAATGAAGAAGCTTCGCTAATTTTGTACTATTAGCTCGCCGCCACGACGAGTGTATAGTGTAAAGAAATCCTTGAGAGACTAATTTTGTAGTAATCATTTCATTTCATAGCTTAAAAATGAAGAAGCTTCGCTAATTTTGTACTATTAGCTCGCCGCCACGACGAGTGTATAGTGTAAAGAAATCCTTGAGAGACTAATTTTGTAGTAATCATTTCATTTCATAGCTTAAAAATGAAGAAGCTTCGCTAATTTTGTACTATTAGCTCGCCGCCACGACGAGTGTATAGTGTAAAGAAATCCTTGAGAGACTAATTTTGTAGTAATCATTTCATTTCATAGCTTAAAAATGAAGAAGCTTCGCTAATTTTGTACTATTAGCTCGCCGCCACGACGAGTGTATAGTGTAAAGAAATTCTTAAAATATCATGTCACTTAAAAGAAAAGTGTGGTTTATATAACCTTAAAAGTAAGACATAATACATGTTATAACAAGTACTGTAAAGTTTCTTTACACTACTATGTATTTAAGTTAAGGCTTTTTATATAAATATGCCAGACTTGCAAACTATTATGCGACTCTAAATAATCGTGCGATGCATACGACGAAATCTGACAAATTCCACAGTTTTGCCGAAAGTTTCTAGGTAATGTAATCAAATATCTCTGTAATAATTTTGTTTGTTTCAGATATGTTTGGCTGTTATAGTAAAGTACTATCATAAAGATCAAATGTTATAACATAGCATGAAATATTAGTTCCAAAGAAAACTTGATTTTTTATAGTAAAGTATTATTATAGAGAACGCAAATGGGTCAAAAATACCCCTCTACTATACTAAAAGAATCATTTATACCTTCAGTTATATTATCTGTTCACTACTGCCCCTGACATTATAGAACAGGTACAAAAATACTCTTCCTCCGTTAAGGCGTCCAACATGTCCAAAATCATCCCACATGGCCTAATATTTTGCTGAGGTAGATGCCACGTCACGTGCCACATTACCCCAACTCCATTTTACCCCTTCCCTGCTTCTTCTTCAAACTACCACCTTCTACTTCCCCCAACCACCACAATCACTTTCACCACAACCCTCCATCAGATGCCCCATCCTTAGTGATCCATTAAGTTTTTCAATCTACCTTTCCTTTTGTTGGCTAAACTAGACACAAGTTGATGACTAACCATAGTTAGCTTGTATACTTAATTGTAGAGTGTATAGTTAGGTTGTTAAATGTATGGTTCGATAGTTAGAAGTTAGTTATGGTTAAGTTATTAGATAATAGTTATTTACTGTATATATACAGTACACAGGGAACAGAAACTAATGGATTCCATTTTCATTTCTCTCGATCGATTCTTGTTGGATTTAAAAAATTGGTGAATGGATCTAGGGAGTATATTGATAACTCTTCATCTTACTAGATCTGAGAATTATTCCCTATGGAGTCGTGTTATGAGGATTAGCCTTTTAGGTAAGAGCAAATTAGGCTTTGTTGATGCTTGATTTCCTAAAACTAGGTTTGAACCTGAATTACACAATCGGTGGGAAAAGGTTAATGTTGTTGTTCTGCCATGGATCATGAACTCTGTTAGACCAGGCCTATTGAGTAGTGTTTTGTATGCTTCTGATATTCATAAGGTTTGGGAGGATCTTAAGGAAAAATTTGATAAAGTCAACGGTCCTATAGTTCTATATCTTCATAGAGAAATTGATAGTCTGGCCCAAGAAACCATGACAATTGCTGATTATTTTTCTAAACTAAAAGATCTGTGGGATGAATTTGATGCACTCATACCTTGTTCCGGTTGCCCTTGTCCTGAATCTAAAAAATATTCTCAGCATTTTGAAGCTCGTAAATTACTGCAGTTTCTAGTTGGTTTGAATGGAACCTATGCTCAAGCCAAAAGCCAAATTATGATGATGTCTCTTGTGCTTAGTATAAACAAAGCATATTCTCTGCTTGTTGATCAAGAAAGTCAGAGAAATCTTGCAACCTGTCAGCAATACATGCTAGTTACTAAAGGGATAGAAAGCATAACATTGTATAGCAATAAAGGGAATGGAGCTTCAGGTGGTAACTATAAGTTCAAGAAAAGTCAGGTCCAATGTGAATACTGCCATTGCAAGGGATATACCAAAGAGAATTGCTACAAACTCATAGGGTATCTACCTGACTTCAAGACCAAAAGGAAAGGGCTTGCATCTACCCCTGACATGTATGCCAATGGTTCCTCCGGTGTAGACTTTACTGCAGGGGATACTACCCACAGGAACACTCAACCACATTTTGCACTCACTCAAACCAATGATTCCTATCAACAGAACAAAGGACGATACTCTTGTGTTTATCCACAACAGCCAATTGCCTATCCACATTAGCAGACTCTTAATTTTGGACCCCTCCTCAGTCTAATTCAACTCCTGCTTTCTTTACTAAAGAACAGTATCAACAAATTCTTCAGATATTGCCAAAGAGGTATGAAGAAGCTCCAGGATCATCTAGTAGGTTGGTTGCAACAAGTAATCTGATTGCCTTAATGACCAAATTTGTCAATAAGAACTGGATCATAGACACTGGTGCTTCAAATCATATGACCTCTAGAATTGACATGCTTAATTCACATAGTTCAATTAACAAAGCAAATAAAATTACTGTTCACTTACCAAATGGAGAGATGGTGTCTGTCTCTTATAAAGGGGAAGTTATTGTCCTTAAATATCACATTATATCGAATGTGATGTACATACCATACTTTAAGTACAACTTGTTGTCAGTGTCTCAACTCACCAAGGAGCTTCAGCGCTCTGTTGCCTTCTTCCCTGACTTCTGTATTTTTCAGGTTCTCTACAGTGGTCAGGTGAAGGGGATTGGTAAGGAGAATCATGGACTGTATATTCTACAAGGAGAAAGGCTTCTGAACTCCTCAACACAATCTGCTAGGAGATGCCTCAACACAGTTGGTGTTTCTTCTAGTTCTGAGCCTAGTTCTAGCTCTAGTACTATTGATAGTTCTAGTTCCTACTCATATAGTAATCTGTGGCATAATAGGTTGGGCCATGATCCTATAAATATAATAAAAAGACTCAATGTAATCAGTGATGTGAATGCATGTACTCATGAACATTTTTCTGTGTATCCCTTAGTTAAGCAATCCAAACTGTCTTTTCCTCTAAGTAATTCAACTACTAAGTCTATGTTTGAATTGGTTCATTGTGATATTTGGGGACCCTACAGGGTGCTAACTTATGATAGAAAGGGATTTTTTGTCACTCTAGTTGATGACTATTCTAGATATACTTGGATATTTCTTATTAACTCCAAGTCTGAAGTTGTAGTAGTGTTGAGAGACTTCTTAGTTAAAGCAAAAAATATGTTCTCTACTGGTGTAAAATACTTGAGAACTGATAATGGAAGTGAGTTATTTAGCAATGCATTTACATCTTTGTTAACCACTCTTGGGATCATGCATCAGAATTCTTGTGTATACACTCCACAGCAGAATGGAGTTGTGAAAAAAAAGCACAGAACAATACTAGAGATGGCAAGGTCTCTCAAATTTAAATCTTCTATTCCTCTACGATTCTGGGGTGAGTGTGTCACTACAACTGTCTATCTTATTAATCGACTTCCTTTTAAGGTAGTTGGGTACAAGACTCCTTTTGAGATACTTTATTTGCATCCTCCTTCAGTGCAGCAATTAAGAGTCTTTGGGTACTTGTGTTATGCACCCAGTCTTAAAGTGCATGACAAGTTTTTACCTAGAGCAATCCCAGCAGTTCTCATGGGGTATTCATCCACTCATAAGGGATATATCCTCTATGATCTATCCTCAAAAACCTTCCTCGTCAACATGAATATTACATTTGAAAAAGACATATATCCCTTTAAGAGCATTAAATAAGTTACCAATCCATTGTTTCCTGTGTTGGAGTTTGTTCCTTCTGCTCTTGACACCTCATTTACCCCCACTATAGCTCCTCACAATGTGACACAACCCTCTCCGGCAGTCTCAGAAAATGACAGAGTGTCTGATCACTTACATCTTCCAAACATAACTGAAATTCTAACTACAAGTGAAGCTCGTGTAGCTGATTCTCTAAGTACACAAGAACTCAGAAAGTCCTCTAGAACTAGTAGATCCCCTCTTTGGTTGCAGGACTATGTATTTCAGTCCAAAGGGTCCAAATGTACCTATCCAATCTCAGCTCAAGTGACACATTCATATTTATCTTCATCTTACTGTCAAGCTCTATCAGCTTATTCTGCATATACTGAACCTCAATCATTCTCAGAGGCAGTCAAAGATCCTCAATGGATGGATGCCATGAAAGTTGAGATAGAAGCATTGGAAGACAACCACACCTGGAGTATTGTGGATCTACCTCTTGGAAAGAAGCCTATTAGCAGCAGATGGATATTCAAGATTAATCTTAAATCCTCAGGGGAGATAGAGAGGTTTAAATCTATGATGGTAGCCAAAGGGAAGGCTTAGACTATAGTGAAACCTTTTCACTAGCAGCTAAGATGGTGACAGTTAGATCCATTTTTGCCTTTACAGCTTCAAAGCAGTGGCTTATGTATCAAATGGATGTGCATAATTCCTTCCTCAATGGTGATCTCCTAGAGGAAGTCTATATGGTCATTCCTGAAGGATTTGCTAGTCAGGAGGAGAATCACAAGGTCTGCAAACTACACAAATCACTATGGTCTCAAACAAGCTCATAGATAGTGGAATTTGAAACTTACTGAAGCTCTGGTGTTTATGGGATTTGAACAAAGTCACTATGACTATTCCCTATTCACCAAAAAGTTTGCAAGTGATGTATTAATAATTCTGGTGTATGTGGATGATCTATTAGTTACTGAAAGTAATCCAAGTCTGATCAATAACACTATGTGCAAACTGCAGCAGAGGTTCAAGATGAAATATCTGGGGTAGTTAAAGTTCTTCCTGGGCATTGAACTTGTAAGATCAAATAAAGGCATCTTTATGTGTCAAAAAAAGTATGCTCTTGAGCTAATTGCTAAGGCAAGCCTAGGAGGAGCTAAGACAGTTGGTACTCCACTAGAATTGAACCAAAAACTTACATCAGTGAAGTATGATGAGTGTATCAAACACAAGGAATCAAGTAGGGATAGGCAGCTTGAAGATCCCAGCAGCTATTAGATATTGGTGGGGAGACTATTGTATCTAATTATGACTAGACTTGATATTGCTTTTGCAGTACATGTATTAAGTCAATACATGAACTCTCCTAAAGTATCTCACATGGAAGCATCCTTAAGGATAGTGAGGTATATCAAAGAAGCTCCTAGTCTGGGGTTGATCATGCCTACAGGAGATATTGAGCAATTCACTGCCTACTATGACTCCGACTGGGGAACATGTGTAGAAACAAGAATATCAAGTCATTGGGTACCTAGTTAAGTTTAGGAAATCTTTGATATCCTGGAAATTTAATAAGTAGAATGTTGTCTTAAGAAGTCCTGCAGAATCTGAGTTTAGAAGCATGGCTGCTTGTGCAATAGAAATCATATGGATGCTAGGCTTGTTTAATGAACTTGGAGTCAATATTCAGATGCCAGTAAAGATGATATCAGACAGCAAAGCTGCAATACAAATAGCAGTAAATCCCATATTCCATAAGAGGACAAAGCACATTGACATAGACTGTCACTTTGTGAGAGAAAACATCAGCCAAAGAATGTTACAAACTGAACATATACCTATTGAAGATCAACTGGAAGATTCTTTTACCAAGAGTTTAGGAAAGGCACATCATGATCATTTGTTGAACCAGCTTGAATTTGACAATTCGTTTAAAGCATCAGCTTGAGGGAGAGTATTGGCTAAACTAGATACCAAGTCGGCCATAGTGATCTGGGAGTCCCGTGTGGAAGGGCTCTCGCTCAATGGATCAAAGGTACGTCGGGGATAACAGGCTGGTGACTCCCTTTTTTTGTTAATTTAGGTGACGTAGTCTTATCCGATGAATGGAAGTGAGAAGGCGGAAAAGGTCGTAAAGGGCTAAGCTAAGGAAGGTTGGCATTCCGAAGTCAAGTGAGCTTTTCTCACACCGCATAGGGTGGTTTCCTATGAGACTAAGCGCAATTTCAGGAAGAGTTGGACCCTTGCCTTTAGGCTTCCTTCTACCCATGTACTAAAGGACAGAAAAAACAATTTCTTTCTTTATATTATTTTATTATTTGGAATAATGGAAAAGGTCAAACCTTGCTAAAGAGTGGCTTCTGATAACTAACCATAGTTAGCTTGTACACTTAACTTTAGAGTGTATAGTTAGGTTGTTAAATGTATGGTTTAGTAGTTAGAAGTTACTTATGGTTAGGTTGTTAGATGGTAGTTATTTACTGTATATATACACAGTACACAGGGAATAGAAACTAATGGATTCCATTTTCATTTCTCTCGATCGGTTCTTGTTGAGTTTAAAAGATTGGTGTATGGGAAATGGAGGCAAGAAAGTGGAGGGAAAGTGAGCTCCTTTTTGCTTTGGAAAGAATAAGTATCCCTCATTGTTGGTAGAAACAAGGTGAATGTGTTTATATTGAGAAAGCACTTTCTTTGGTGTTAAATGGGTTAGAAAGAAAGTAAGTCTCGCGTCGTCTTCGTCATCGCTCGCTCGGCTCGGCTTCGACTTCGGATTGGATTTGGTCAACGATTGATTGATTAATCTTTTTGGACAAAAATATTTTCAATTAATTAATTAATTAACAAAAATTCTACCCGGAATAACCCAGGACCCGCGACCCTCTCTTTTTCTTTCCCGGATTATGTTAAATCTTTTTTCCTGGAATATTTCAAACGGGAAATGTTCCCACATGTTCTAACAGCCATGGCTGTTTCTGAAAGGTTGTAAACCTTTTCAGAAACAATGCCAGAAAATGGCTATAAATATGCCTTGATCCAAGAATCTTTCCTATCAAAATTTTCTGAGCTTCTTCTCCTTCTTCTGCACAATTAAAATTCCAGTGTAGTTTACAACCTTCGAGTGGTTCGCTGTTTCACCGGTGTTTTTGGTACTAACACTCTAGTGAGTTAAATTATTCTATCCTGGGAGGATAATATTCCAGCACCTCGGGTACTTGAGGGGAATAATTTTCTTAAGGACACACTATGCATTCAGTGGGCTCGATTTTATTCCGAAATTATATTTCAGATTCAGCTTCATTATTTTGACATTCTGTTGCTGCTAATTTTCTGTTTCTTCTTCTATTTTAGAAAGTTTACTATTTCATTATTTATTATAATAATACAGATTGTATAACAATCTTAAGGAAATTACTTTTTATATTGTTGTTTGTATTTTTATTTTTGGAGATTAAAACCTGCGTGGTTTTCTACTCCTTCTGAATTTTACTATTTCTGATTTGAAGATATAAAAACTTTATCGAAGTATTAAAATTCAGAAATAATTTGAAGAACATAAAAACTTCATCGTTTTCTGTGAAACAATATATAAAAACTTCGATTTTTATTTATTAAACGTACTGTTTATCATTAATTACAGTACTGTTTACTGTTCTATTTTTTTACCATTAAATAAACTATTCTATTGTTGACAGTGAGAAATGGCAATTGATAATGGAAATCTTTCTGCGACTGTTGTGGCAACGACGATAGCCTCGTCAAGCCAAACTATTGTGCCACCGGCAGAGAAACCGGGAAACTTTTCTGGAGCCAACTTCAAAGGATGGAAGCAAAGAGTGTTTACTGACTTACCATGCTTGGTATGCAGAAGTTCACCAGTGAAGACCCTCTAGTGCATGTCGCCGACATGCCAGACAATGAGAAGTTTATGATTGTTGAGGCATGGAAAGAGGAAGACTTTCTTTGCAAAGGTTACATCCTAAGTGCTTTGAAGGATGACTTGTACAATGTCTACAGTGCTATGAAAGCTTTGAAAGAATTATTGGACGTACTTGAGAAGAAGTACAAGACTTAAGATGCATGCTTGAAAAAGTTTGTGGTTGCCAAGTTTCTAGAATATAAAATGATAGACAGCAAAACCGTGGAACCCAAGTTGAAGAGATTCAACTTATTTTTCACGACCTTATTGTTGAAGGTAAGGTAGTGAATGAAGCATTTCAAGTGGCTGTAATGATTGAAAAATTGCCTCATACGTGGGGAGATTTCAAAAATTATCTAAAGCACAAGTGCAAAGAAATGAAGTTGGAAGATCTTATGATTCGTCTCAAGATTGAGGAAGGCAACAAAACAGCCAAGAAGAAGTCTTGTGGAAATTCAACGATTATGGGAGCTCATTAAGGAGATTGATCCAAAAAGTAAGAAGAGGAAGAGGTCTTCTGGACAGACTAAAGAGCATAACAAGAAAAAATTCAAGGGTAACTGCTACAACTGCGAAAAAGCTGGTCAAAAAGCCCCTGATTGTCGTCTCCCAAAAAAGGATAAGAAAAAAAGGACATGACAACATAGTGGAGAAGAATCATGACATTGATGATCTATGTACAATGCTTCCGGAATGCAACCTAGTTGGAAATCCGAAAGAGTGGTGGATTGACTCTGGATCCGCTCGACATGTTTGTGTTGTCAAAGAAGCATTTTTGACTTACTCTACTGATGGTCTCGAAGAAGGGTTTTCCATGGAAAATACTGTAACAACCAAGATTGAGGGTCATGGGAAGATATTCCTGAAGATAACTTCCGGCAAGGTGTTAATGCTCAACAACATCCTTCATGTTCCTATTATTAGAAAAAATTTAGTTTCAACTTCTTTACTTGTTAAGAATGGATTCAAATGTATATTTGTATCTGGCAAAGTTGTTGTAAGCAAGAATGAAATATATGTTGAAAAGAGCTACCTCGCAGAGGGCCTTTTCAAACTCAATGTAATGGTTGTTGACAGTATTAATAAAATTTCAGATTCTTCTTATTTATTGGAGTCAAATGATTTATGGCATATTCGTTTAGGATATGTCAATTACAAAACATTGCAGAAGTTAATTGATTTAGAAGTATTGACTAAATTTGAGTGTAATAAATTAAAATATCAAATGTGTGTTGAATATAAGTTTGTAAAATATCCTTATAAGTCTGTTGAAAAAAATTCAAATCCTTCAGACTTAATTCATACTCACATTTGTGATATGAAGTCAACACCATATCGAGGTGGAAAAAATTATTTTATAACTTTTATTGATGATTGTACTCGATATTGTTATGTATATTTACTTAATAGTAAGGATGAAGCAATTGAAGCATTTAAGCAATACAAGAATGAAGTGGAGAATCAATTGAATAAAAAGATCAAAATGATTATAAGTGATAGGGGTGGAGAATATGAATCTTCGTTTGCAGAAATATGTTTAGAATATGAAATTATCCATCAAAATACTATGCCCTACACACCTCAATCCAATAAAATTACGGAAAGAAAAAATCGGACATTAAAGAAAATAATGAATTCTTCACTAATAAGTTTCGGATTACCGCAGAGTTTGTGGGGGGAAGCTATCCTTACAGCTAACCGAATACTCAACAGAGTACCGCACAACAAAACGCAATCTATTCCATATGAAAAATAGAAAAGAAACAAACCCAACTTGAAATATCTCAAAGTGTGGGAGTGTTTAGCAAAGGTACAAGTACATTTACCCAAAAGGGTAAAAATCGAACCAAAAACTATGTATTGTGTTTTCATTGGATATGCTACAAATAGTAAAGCATGTCGGTTTTGGTTCATAAATTTAATAATCCCGAAATTCATATTAATACGGTAATTGAATTCTTTGAAAGCATATATCCGTATAAAACTGAATGCGAGTCATTAAGTGAAAGACCTAAATGACCACGCGAAGAACCAAAGAAAAATACTCCAAATGAAGAGGATCGAAGGCGTAACAAACGTCAAAGAACATCTACTTCCTTTGGACCAGATTTTGTGACATTCTTGCTTGAAAATGAGCCTCAAACTTTCAAAGCAGTTATGTCATCTTCTGATTCATCATTTTGGAAAGAGACAGTCAATAGTGAGATTCAATCAATTTTGGATAACCATATGTGGGAATTGGTTGATCTTCCTCCATGAAATAAACCTTTAGGTTCGAAATGGATCTTTAAACGGAAATTGAAAGCTGATGGCACTATTAACAAATATAAGGCAAGATTTGTTGTCAAAGGTTATAGACAAAAGAAAGTCCTTAATTACTTTGACACTTACTCACCAGTAACGAGGATAACATATATTAGGGTATTAGTGGCATTGGCTAGCGTGTATGGTCTTGAAATCTATCAAATGGATGTTAAAATAGCTTTCTTAAATGGAGAATTGAAGAAAGAGATTTACATGAAACAACTTGAGGGTTTTGTGGTTCCGGGTAAAGAAAAAAAAAATGTGCAAACTTATTAAGTCGCGTTATGGAATTAAACAAGCACCCAAATAATGGCATGCCAAATTTGACCAAACAATGTTGGCAAGGGGGTTTAAAATCAACGTGTGAAAAATGTGTTTACATTAAAAACACTCTAGGTCATGAAGTCATTATTTGTTTATATATTGATGACATGTTGATAATGAGCAACAACATGGAAGGTATAAATGCTACTAAGTGTATGCTATTTAGAAAATTCGACATGAAGGACTTAGGAGTTGCTAATGTGATCTTAGGAATCAGAATTCACAAGACTCCACGAGGTCTAGCATTATCACAGTTAAGGGTGTTCATGGTTCGGTTTGGATCCGTTTTTCCCTAAAAATAAACCAAACCAAGTAAGTCAGTTATTCAAATATTGAAACCAAACCAAACCAATTAAGTCGTTTTTTAATCGATTTGGTTTTTGTCGGTTTTTTGATTTTTTCAGTTTTTTTCTTAAATATGAGACATACACTACCAAACACATATTCCGGAGACTACATTTTCAACGTAACACTATTAAACCAATTGATCTTTGAGAAATCTATCATTTATCAAGATATATTGATGATAATTTAATCAATTAGTGATGAATAATTTAAGTACTCAATTAAAAATCGATTATTTTTCACATGAAATAAATTCTTGTACTTAGCAAAATAAAACTACCAACCAAACTAGAATGTAAAGGCAAAGAATTAGATTATTATAATAGCAAAAAATTAGACTAAAAATATAAACAACTAATATGTACCATAAAATTTTAGAAACTTTATGTAAAAATATACATATATATATAGGTGTAATAATAAATTTAAATAGCTACTTCTATAGTCGGTTTGGTTCGATTATTTTTTATTAAAACCAAAACTAAATCAAATTTGATCAGTTTTTAAAATTCAAACAAAACCAAACCAAACCTAAAAAGTATCGAATTTTTTGGTCGGTTTGGTTCGATTTTCGATTTGGTTCAGTTTTTCGGGTTATTATGAACACCCCTAATCACAGTCTCACTATATTGAAAAAGTACTTGACAAGTTCAAGTATTTGGATTTCAAGATTGCCAAGACTCCAATTGACGTGAGTTATGTACTTCAAAAGAAAGAAGGTGAAAGTGACTCACAACTGGCTATGCAAGAGTATTGAAAAATTTGATGTATATCATGAATTGTACACGACCATATATAGCATGTGCTATTAGCAAACTGAGTCGGTCTACAAGTAATCTCAATCAAATACATTGGATGGCAGTGAAATAAGTTTTGGGGTATCTGAAACATACCCAAAATTATGCTTTGCACTATAACAAATATCCCTCCGAGGGATATAGTGATGCACATTGGATTACCAGGCCATCTGAAGTTAAATCCACAAATGGATATATTTTCACAATTGGGGGTGGAGCGGTGTATTGGAAATCATCCAAACAAACGTGCATCGCCCGTTCTACAATGGAATCTGAATTTATAACTTTAGATAAGGCCGGTGAAGAAGCTGAATGGCTCCGAAATTTCTTAGAAGATATTCCATTTTGGCCCAAACCTTTGACACCTATATGTATACATTGTGATAGTCAAGTGGCAATAGGCAGGGCAGGGAGCATTATGTATAACGAAAAATCTCGTCACGTACGACGGAGACACAATATTGTTAGGCAACTACTCTCTAGTAGTGTTATCATGATTGACTACATAAAGTCAAGAGATAACGTGTCGGATCCACTTACAAAAGGCTTATCTAGAGAGGCAGTTGAAAGATCATCGAAGAAAATGGGATTAAGGCCTAGGACAAGTCATCATGGCAATAACTCTACCTAGTAGACTGGAGATCGCAAGAGCTAGGTTCAAAGAGATCAAACAATGCTATGATTGACGGTTCAACATTGTCAAATAACTCAACTCATTCTCGTGATGAAGACAATGTTGAGAAATCAGGGTAAAGCATTAAGGTTTTTCGATGAGTTAATAAAGCTTAAAGCTTTTTAATGATTTACTAAGTCTGGCAGAAAATGACCAGATAGTGTGTCTATAGGATTACACGTTTAGAAATCACATATGTGAGTGTGAAGTGTAAGCCGCTTCGAGGGGCACTCATGAAACCAGGCGGTGTTCATGGATAAAACGAACACAACCGGATGAACCATAGATGGTTAAGGGTCGATTGTGTGATTTATGTTGTCTAGGTATACAACAAAGCTCGACGGTTCAAATATATCAAATCTACCGATTGATCGAGTATATCCGATAAGTTCACTACGGAAAGTTCAAAAGGAAACCTACTTATCCAGATACAATTAATCCTTGTATGTAAATCACACACTCGTTCGTGCATTCCTTTGTCTTATAGTCATTCGCCATTCATGTGGGGGATTGTTGTTTAAAAGATTGGTAAATGAGAAATGGGGGGAAGGAAGTGGAGGGAAAGGGAGCCCCATTTTGCTTTAGAAAGAGCAAGTGTTCCTCATTGATGGTGGAAAGAAAAGGGAATGTGTTTATATTGAGAAAGCACTTCCTTTGGTGTTGGAAAGAAAGTAAGCCTCGCGACGTCGTCACTCGCTCGCTCGGCTCGGCTTCGGCTTCGGATTTGGTCAAAGATCGATTATTTAATTAATTAACGAAAATTTAACCCGGAATAACCCAAGACCCGCCACCCGGTCTTTTCTTTTCCAGATTATTTTAAATCTTTTTTCCCGAAATATTTCAAACGAGAAACGTTCCCACCTGTTCCAACAACCATGCCTGTTTCTGAAAGGTTACAAACCTTTTCAGAAACAATGCCAGAAAATGGCTATAAATATACCTTGATCCTAGAATTTCCTTACGAAATTTTCTAAGTTTCTTCTCTATCTTCTACACAACTAAAATTCCAGTGTGGTTTACAGCCTTCGAGTGGTTCGCTGTTTCACCGGCGGTTTTGGTACCAACACTCTGGTCAGTTAAATCGTTCTATCATGAGAGAATAATATTCCAGTACCTCGGGTACTTGAAGAGAATAATTTTCTTAAAAATACGTTGTGCATTCAGTGGGCTCGATTTTATTCCAAAATTATATTTCAGATTCAGCTTCATTATTTGTACATTCCGTTGCTGCTACTTTTCTGTTTCTTCTTTAATTTCAAAAAATTTATTGTTTCATTATTTATTACAGTAATACAGATTGTCTAACTTTCTCAAATTCTCTCTTCGTCTTGTAAGCTCAACTCTCTCTCTCTCTCTTTGACAGCCATGGCAGCTAACACCTTTTTTTTCCCAAACATTCTTCTTTCACTATTTTTAGTTTGAGTAGGAGTAGTTAATAGGGAAAAGAAACCTGATTGGATAGTAGTAACTAATAAACTACTGGAACTTGATTTCGTAATAATTTAGTTTGAATGTTATTCTCTTGAATATAAATATGTCTTCAGGGGAACATTAAACTTGTGATTTAGAGGAAGAAAAAATGTATACAATTTAGTGGAAAAGGATAATTCAATAATATGATAATTTGAAATATTCCTTTTATTAATATTATTTTTGTAAGAGGAATATATTATTGTGAGTTGCAGACTGTCATTTTGAAAGTTTGAGAAATTTAGAGGAAAACATGAGCGGGTGGCTTCACCCAATTCCTTGGACTGTTAAGAACATTGCGTTTTTCTCGAAAATGAGAAATAGGAGATTGGAAGAATCTTTTGGCCGAGGATCTCGCAAAATCAATGTGACCAAATAACGCAGGAGAAAAAAATTCCTTCTTTGGGCTTGATAATCCTGTTTCAATACAGTGCGAGAACAATACAAAAGACTAAGGAGAAACGCTATTAGAAATCATGTTATTTAAAATTGATGAAAGAAGAATGTTTGGGGAAAAAGAAAAAGAAAGGATCATTGACAAAGTTGATAGACGACTAAGGAGAGGCCCTTTGATGAAGGGCTGTGGTGGTGAGTGTAACTAGGCGATAGGATGGGTGGCTCAACGGACCTTGTGCCTAAGGTGAAACTGTATTGAAAGACCCTTAAATTTATTTTATAAAAATTCTACACTAACAACAAAATTTACTTTCTAAACAACAAATTAATTATTTAGACAAAAAGTAGCGAATTTCAAAAAAAAAACTAGGAAGAAAAGTACAAAGAATAAAGTGGTGGATTATCTGATGTTGAGGTCTAGAACTCAAAGTGAAAATTTTAATTTGGCTATCATCACAATCAAGAAAAAGAATAAACGTACATAAAATTATAGCTTAAGTTTTGAACATTGATAGTGTGAAAAATATTTACTCTTTCTAATCAATTTAAACGATAATTATAGTTCATCCTATTAATTAGTAGTACTTATTAGTGAATATCTAAAATAAATTGTAAATAATGTAATATAATATGTTGAATTACACTAAAAGAAAATCGGTGCATGAATGCTTTTGTGTTCATGCAGTTTCAGAGAAGATTGTAAAAGAAATTCATTATGTTATCGATATATAACTTAATTCCTATATAAAAGGATAAAATTAAAATTGAAGAGTGAAGCAAATATACTAATTAACGAGTGAGAAAATTATCATAATTTATGAACTTATTGGTATAAAATAATCTCAATCAAATAACAAAAACATATACTGTAACATTTTTCTTTATAATAATTATATATATAGATTATACAATATATAGGAATAATAATAATAATAAGAGTTTAAAGTAAATTTGAGGCCTTCAAATTTTCGGGGCCTAAGGCAATGACCTCACTAGCCAAGCCTTTAGAGCCACCCCTCGCGATAGGGATTGTGGTAGTTGAGTGAAGGAGAAGGTGGTAATTTGAAGAAGAAGCGGGGCAGGGGTAAAATGGAGTTGGGGCAGTGATGTGGCACGCCACGTGGTATCCACCTTAGCAAAAATGTAAGTCATGTGAGATAATTTTGGATATGGTGGGGGCCTTAATGGCGGAAGAGTATTTTTATACGTGTTTTATAATGTCGGGGACAATAATGGACAGGTAGTATAACGAAGGATATAACTGACCATTTTCGCATAGTAGAAGTGTATTCCCTACTGATTCAATTGAACTCATAACTTTCGACGCAGAGTAAAAATTTATACGTAACAATTCGTTAAAACCACAAAAATAGTAGATATGAATCCATAACTTTAAAAATATAATGAGTTGATTATGCTAAATGTTTTAGAAATCGAACCCATATGGTTTAAATTCTGGATCTGCCTATGACAGAAGAATATTTTTAACCCTTTTTCGTATAATAAATATTTATTGTAGAGGAGTTTGACAGTATTTGTTTCACCAATTAAATAATATGGATTACCATAATTGTTAAAACATATTGGTTGGTACATTCACGTGTCGAAGGAAAAACAATACTATAAAAATTTATTTGGGGTGACCACTTTTGCTTGAAAACAGAGGATATTAATAATAAATTCAATTTAAATTTTGATATAATAACAAAACTCCACTCCTCTCAATTTACGCGATAGCTTTCTACTTTTTAGTTTATCTCGAAAATAATAGTAAATATGAACCCATAATTTTAAAAATATAATGAGTTCAACGTTAAAAATCTTTAAAGTTGAATTCATAAAATTTAAATTTTGGATCCGCCTATGCAAATGATCACAGTAGTAAATAGTAATATATTAGTGCAAAAATGAGCATGTAATGTGAATTTATCATAAGTTGGAGTGTTCATTTGTCCAAAACACGAGTAATATGAATGTATCACAAATTGGCAAGGTAGTTTGACTATATCTGTCCGTCGATTTAAACGTGTTAAGTCTAATGGTAATCAATAGAGTTTCTGGTGAAGCTTCAATTATTATTCAATAGTTCTTTATTCCAGTCCAAAAAAACAAAATTGAAAAAGAAATTCTATATAAAGGTAAGAACATGTACTGTATCTACATACCAATGCTTTAGTGCGATTAATTAATGTATATATTCATCTTCTGACACTGTATACTTCTCCTCTTCTACTGTTTAGCTACTATTTCTCTGTGTAGATCTATAGAGAATAGATCTTTCAAAAACTTAAGAAAAGAATTCTTATTAACTTTAATTTGTTACACCAGCCATGGCGTTCTCATTAATTATCCCTTGTTATATGTCAAGAAATCCCCATATTATTAATCCATGCAGCAGATCTCAAAGTACTCCAATCTTCAATCCTTTATCTCAAGCTAAAAATATCAGAGCCAGCTGCCAGAGATCTGGTCTACTACTAAGTAACAAAAGGCCAAGGTAATATTTCCTCAATATTAAGTATAAATCTACTTTTTTCTGTGGGTGATTTTCTTGTAAGATTCTAAGTTTTTTCTGGTTATGTAGGGATTTAGTTGTACATGCATCTCCTGAAACTGGAGATCTGCTTTCAGGTGTTATTCCTTTTTTACCATCTGGTGAAAATTCTTGGTAAGAAATTTAAAAAATGCACGTAAAATTTTGACTATTAATTAATCTTTCAGGTCTGCCATTTTTCTTAATTACCCGCAAATTTTGACATAGAAATGTTGTTGCAGGATGAGTTGGGCTGTGGGATTAGGTGTAACAATACCTTTGTTAACAGCAAGATTATTAACGGTAACAAGTAAGAATATAACTTCTGCTTTACATATTACTCTCTTTTTCTTTCTTTTTCTCTTTTTTAATTTTTTATTTTTTGGGATCAACGTCCATAGAGCAAGTTGCAATTGCGGCGGAGACGGTGGAGTCGGTGGCGGATGCGGTGGGAAAAGTTGCGGATGAAGTGGACAAGGTGGCGGAGGAATTTGCGGAGAAGCTGCCGGAAGGTGGAATGCTTAGAGGTATAGTGAAGTCTATCGAACATTTGGCTGAAGAAACTGAAAAGGATGCTCAATTAGTCGAAGACCTAATGGACAAGGTATTTATTTATTGTTTTTTTTTTCATCTACTTAAATTAGCAATTCTTTTACCAAAAATATAGTTTGGACAAGTTGTGTATTTTATTGCTAATCCCACTCCTTAATTAAAGATGACTTATATTTGGTTAAGACTTAAGACATAAGAGCAACAACTTGAATATTTCGTATTGATATTTAAATTCGAACTACAACACTTTACGAGAGAGCTCATCCACTCCAATTTTGACAGAATGACCAGTAAATTATTTTTAAGCTTGCACAAATTTATCCGGATTAAAAAAATAGAAAAAGAAGTTAAATCGAAAAAACACTATATTCTTTATCAGTTTCTTCCCTCTAGTATGACTTATTGTAGAATTTCTTTAACAAAGATAAGTTTTGGTACATCTAGCATATGAGTTGAGGTGAGAATAATGCACAAGTAAATAATCAGAAGTCTATTTACTTACATCATTTTGTCCACATCCTAATTAAACATGTTGGGAATAAATATAAGTTGATTATCTTTGTGAACGAGATCCAAATCTAATCCGTCTAAATATTTTATAATATCATATAGTAAGATGCAAGTGGAGTAGATCTAGAATTGTCTTTTCACTTTGATCATAAATTATTAAATCAGGCTATAGTTAGGATCTCAAAACGACTTTTGTTTCCCTCTCTATAATAATGATGATTTTTCATAAGTTTTGGCCAAGTGCTTATTCTTGTTTGGAATGATGATAGGTTGAAGAAGTGGATCAAAAGTTGGAGACATTCATCAGTAATCAAGTTAAAGAGACTGTGAAGGTACCAAATTCAAATGATGGGATGAAAAACCAATAGATCTACATTTGTCACTTTCCCAATAGTGGGGATCATTGTTGTTTTTCCACTTATGATGTACTATAATTGTTAATTTCTTTTATCTTTTTACAAGTTTGATATCCTACTTGTTGAATATTGACATTAAATAAATATTTTATGTTATTTATATTACCTAGTATAATCAATATGCACGTGGTCCTTCATCTGCCCTTCAGAACTATAGTTATTATCAGCTGGTCAATTTCAACAACCACGCAGGATTTATTTATTTATTTATTGAATAAATCAGTCTAGTGCGGACAAATTGGAAAAAATCTTAAAGTAGCCGCCCACCCCTTTCATTAAAAACAAGTCGTGATTTGTTTATTAAAGGCGTAATACATATACCACTGCTTAAACTTGGCCAATATTGTCATTTAGCTACTTCAAGTAAAGCTTGTGCCTATTAGATACTTCAACTTCACTCAATATGTGTCTATTAAATACAAAAAATTAATCAGTAAAACAAATATGGTGTGTGTATTTCACACGTGCTGACATGGCATAATTAACGAATAAAAAAAGCCACATGACTCTTTTGACTTAAGTTAATAAAAAAACCTTTAAAAAAAAAGAAAATAATTTTAAGAGATAAACCTGCCAAAATATTCGAGAATCAGTGAGCTGCAACTTGAGCTAGCAAGCTCATCAATGGCGGAAGCTTCGAGAGAGTATTCAGAGGAGTTGAGAAGGAAAATAATAACCGCCAATCTTATTATGTCATCAATCCACTACATATATACAAGCAGCTAACTAATTAACCGACTAAGAATAATTATACAGTTAATGACAGCTAAGCTAATGACGACTAAGCATAACAAACTTCAACTAACTAAGCCACATATATATATATATATATATATATATATATATCATAAGACTCCCCTTCAAGCTGCAGGGTGCAGAATGTAGAGCACACCAAACTTGCCTAGAAGATGCAAATGTTGAGCTTGGCTCAACCCCTTAGTGAGTAAGTCTGCTAGCTGATCCTTGTTGTTCACATACACAGTCTCGGTCATGCCAATCTTGACCTTGTCACGAATAAAATAGCAATCAATTTCGATGTGTTTAGTACGTTCATGGAAGATCGGATTGGCAGCGAATTGAATGACTGACTTACTATCACTCAACACAGGGATAGGAACGTGAATAGTGACACCCAAGTCCTTGAAAAGGCCAAGTAACAAGTGACTTCCACAACTGCTGAAGCCATACTTCGATACTCTGCTTCAGCAAAGCTCCTAGAAACAGTTTGTTGCTTTTTGGACTTCCAGGAGATAAGTGGATCACCAAATTTGACAACATATCCAGTGATAGACCTACGAGTGTTGAGGAAGGCAGCCAAATCAGAGTCACACCAATAACTGAGCTCATTTGTAGAACTAGGTTTCAGCCAAACACCTTGGCCTGGTGAATGCTTAAGATATCTGACCACTCGAAGAGTAGATTCCAAGTGAGACCTATTGGGTTGCTGCATGAATTGGCTAAGTGTATGGATGGCATAGCAAATATCAGATCTAGTAATCGTAACATACATGAGCTTCCCTATAAGTCTCTGATAAGGCCTAACATCAGGTAGTAGTGAATCTTCTTTGGCACCTGTTGCTTTGTCATGTTCTACAGTTATGAGTTTTAACTTGGACTTCATAGGAGTAATGACATGCTTGGCTCCACTAAGTCCCAATTTAGAAACCAGCTCAAGCACATACTTCCTTTGGTTCAAGATAACTCCAGACTTAGACCTCAACACCTCAATGCCTAAGAAATATTTGAGTTCACCCAAATCCTTGAGTTTGAACTTATGATGTAATTTGATTAATTAAGGTTTCACTATTGCCTGTAATTAGAAAATCATCTACATACACCAGAATCACCACAATATCAGATTGTTTGCGCAGAATAAACAAGGAGTAGTCATGACTGCTTTGAGAGAAACCTGCTTCTAATAATGCATCTGTCAACTTAATGTTTCATTGCCCGGATGCTTGCTTAAGTCCATACAATGACTTGAGCAACCTGCAAACTTTCTTCTCCCCCTGCTTCCTGAAGCCTTCTGGTAATTCCATATATACTTCTTCACATAGATCACCTTATAATAAAGCATTATAGATATCCATTTGATATACAGTCCGGCCTTTTGAAACTGCCAATCATTGTTACCATTTTGGCAACAGGTGAGAATGTGTCATGATAATCAAGCCCTTCTTGTTGACTATAGCCTTTTGCAACAAGTCTGGCCTTAAAGCTTTCCACTTCACTATTGGCTTCGTACTTAATCTTATATACCCATTTAGAACCGACAGTATTCTTTCCTGCATGTAAGTCAACCACCTTCCAAGTCTTGTTGTCTTCTAGAGCTTGAATCTTTTGTTGCATGGCCTTGATCCATCTCTCATCCTTAACTGTCTGTTTGAAGGTCTGTGGCTCTTCCAGAGTAGAGAATTTTACCAGATAGCTATGATAATTTGGAGTAGTATATTCATATGTCAAGTGATTAGCTAAAGGATATTTGGTAGATGCCTTACTTGAAGCTACATAATCCTGCATCCAAATAGGTTCCTTAAGTTCTCTTGTACTTTTTCTGAGAGGTATATGTGATGCTGGAACAATGGTTGTTTGAGATGGTTGATCCTGCAATGACTCTGTGAGAACTGCATGGTGATCATGTGGTGACTCTTCAGGCAATGCCTCCTCACTTTGGGCAGTTGTCTCCTCTACCTGCTATGTTGGTTTCTCAGTGACCAATGTATGATCCTCTATGAGATCATTGTTGGTTGTGTCTCTACTGATGCAGATTGGATCTAGTGGTAGGTCTTGGGAAGCCTACATACTCAGGTTAGGATCCACTGGACAGTCAGCTAATGGTATGGAAGCAAAAGGGAACTCTGATTCCCTAAATACTACATCCTTGCTAACAAAGAACTGTTTAGAAGCCAGTTTCATCAACACACAGCCCTTTTGTCTCTCAGAATACCCCATGAGCACTGCAGGCTTTGCTCTTGTAGCAAATTTGTCATCCCTGGGCACCATAGTAGCATAGCATAAATAACCTATCACTCTCAAATACCCTAAGAGTGGAGATCTGCCATATAGCATTTCATATGGACTTTTCCCTTTGAAGGCCGAAGATGGTGTTTTGTTGATCAGATACACTGCTGCAGAAACACAAATACCCCAATACTTTACTGGCATATGGGATTGGAATCTTATTGTTCTTGCTACATCTAGTATGTGTTTATGCTTCCTCTCTACAACACCATTTTATTGTGGAGTATGAGTACAACTACTTTGATATATTATTCCAAGGTCTTGTAAAAGCTCATTGCACTGAGAGTTAAAAAACTTTTTGCCATTATCAGATCTCAAGACCTTTACCATTGTTCCAAATTGATTTTTTACCATTCGCAAGAAACTTTTGATAGCAACTATTGCTTCTGATGTAAGCTGCAATAAATATACCCATGTGTATCTACTAAAATCATCCACAACAGTTAAGAAGAATTATTTTTAATCAAATGTAGCAACTTTGTAAGGTCCCCAAAGATCCATATGAACAAAAGACAATGGATATTCAGCTCTAGACTTACTAGTGGGAAATGTTAGTCTAGTCTGTTTAGCCAATGGACACACAGTATATTTATTCAACAGTTTATTATTTACAAGTCTTCCTAACCCCATAGTCTTCATTGCTCCAGCTGAAGGGTGGCCAAGCCTAATATGCCAAAGACTGCAATCTCCTTCTGTTGTAGGTACTGTTAAACCGTGTATCCCTTCCTTATTGGTATCTCATATTCCCCTGTATATGTACAGTCCAGTGTCTTCTCTACCAATCCCCTTCACCCTGCCAATGTAGAGGTCCTGAAATAATACAAAATTAGGGAAAAAATTCATAGAACATGAAAGCTGCCTAGTTAACTTGGAGACTAATAACAAAGTGAATTTCAAATCAGGAATTAAAGCACATTGTCCACTGCTTCTCTTCCAAATAGGAATGCTTGACCAATACTGGAAATCTTAATTTTATCCCCTGTTGGCAAATGAACTTTGTTCTCAGATGATTTCTTGGTCTTAGGATTATCATTTAATACCTTTTCAGTAGCTGTTATGTAGTGAGTTGCACCAGAATCTATGATCCAATTTTTTGTAATTGTGTGTGACATCAAACTAACAACTATACCTGCCATGTTAGCTTGACTATTTGCTTGGCTATCACATGTTTCTTTATTCAGCAATTCTAGAATCTGCCTGTATTGCTCCTCTATGAAGTATGGTCCCTTTCCAGCAAGAGTGTTGTGCAAATCACTTCCTGAAATACTTTGTGCTGAAGCAGAAGCATTATTAGTAACATTAAAAGGCTGTTGTGTACCACGAACAAACTACCCTCCGGGATTACCACTTCCATGACCATATTGGTTCCTAGTATTGTTAACATTATTGAACCTTTTCTTCCCCTTAAAATCCTCCGGGTAGCCAATGATTTTATAGCAATTTTCTTTTATGTGGCCTTTAAATCCACAGTATTCACATTACTGAAATGATTTTTTACCTTTGTAATTCTGATTCTTACCAACTTGCATAGCAGTTGGATCCATTTTATCACTCGTAGACCCTAAGCTAGGAGCATGCTTTGACTCATCCTCAATTACCATAGCATACGCCTAGTTAATAATAGGCTCTTCAGACTTCAACAGAATTTGCCTTCTAGCTTGGTCATAAGAGTCATTCAAGCCATTGAGAAACTGCAATAACCTTTGTAGCTGAAGATGCTCAACATACTCTGAATTGGGAGTAGGTACTAAGGCATCATATTCATTCCAAAGGCTCTTTAGCTTAGTGAAATAGACTGAGACAGAATCAGTACCTTGTGACAAATTAGCTATGGCTCTGTGTAATTGAAAAATCCTCAGGCGATTCACCTTGTCAAATCTCTCACTCAAATCTTCCCAAACAAGGTGTGCGTTGGATGCATAAGCAATTCCACTAAGAAACTCTGTGGATACAGTGTTCATGAGCCATGAAAGGACAATTGCATTACAAGTCTCTCATTGTTACTGCAATTCTGCCGTGCATGACTCCTTGGTACAGGTACCAGTCACAAAACCTAGTTTCCGCTTCCCTAGAAGAGCAATCTTCATTGTCCTGCTCCAGAGATTGTAATTCTCAGATCCTGTAAGTTTTACTCGGATTAAAACTACTCCTGGAGTATCAGATGGACCAAGGTATAGCGGATGTGTATAAGGAATTATCGATTCTGCCATTGCTGAAGTGAGATGATTGAAAAAGGAATTCACAATTGATTCACAAATTTAATGAGACTGCTAATCAAAAATCAGTTCGCGTGCTTGATCTTCATCGCCCCCTCTGATACCATGCCAAAATATTCGAGAATCGGTGAGTTGCAGCTTGAGCTAGCAAGCTCATCAATGGCAGAAGCTTCGAGAGAGTATTCAGAGGAGTTGAGAAGGAAAGTGATAACCGCCAATCTTATTATGTCATCAATCTACTACATATATACAAGCAGGCAACTAATTAACAAACTAAGAATAATTATACAACTAATGACAGCTAAGCTAATGACAACTAAGCATAACAAACTTCAACTAACTAAGTCATGTGTCATATATATATCATAAGAAAACCCTCTCCCCTGTACATCTTACCTTTACACCCCCAACCCCAACCCTACCCACCATTCTTCTTCACCAGAATTGTTTTCTCCCCTCCCCTTTACTCATTTTTTAAAAATTTCAGAACTAACCTACTGTAGAAGTAGCAGACACAGTTGGGGGTATAGTTTTAGGAAAAGATTACATTTTAGTTACTTGTTATCTTCTCTCTCGTCGGGTCTGTCGTCAGCGACTACTGGCCGGAATTCGGTTACCACTGTTTCAACCTCTATCTTCTCACCACTTCACCTCCTCCTTTTAGCGACTTCAACCATGGTCTAGCTGTATCTCTTAGCTCTGATGTCCATCTTTTTGTAGTTTGCTTTATATCCCGTTAAGATAAATTTTCGAAAAACTTGATGAGTATTTCTTGATTTGGGTAGATTAAAGTTGTTAGCCGTTAATTCGGTCTGTTTTATTTCATTTTTTATCTTACTCTTCCTGAAAATTAGTTTGTAATTACTGAAAATCTCAATTTGGGGTAGTATTAAATGAAAAATGTACGATGGAAGATGAGAGAAGATTAAACGAAAACAGTGGCAGAATTTTTAGAGGACGACAATGGTGGACTAGAGGCAGTGGGATGGTGTATATGGTGGTTCCGTAAAAATAGTTTTAAAAATTTTAAAAGAAAAATTGAAATTTCAGCTCGTCACGCGCCTAAGAGAAGTGGAATGCACATTTTTCGCCATGTCATTTTTTTGTGTTTGATAGACACATATGGAGTGAAGTTGAAGTACCAAATAGGTACAAGCCTCATCTGAGGTAGCTAAGTGACAATATTGGACAAGTTTAAGTAGTTGTATAAGTATTCCACCTTTATTAAATCAAATATTGATTAGTTCATATAACCAGATCAGTCCATTTAAAGTGATAGTTGACTAGTCAGAAATGTGCCCGCAAACGAAAAATTTTATTTTGTGCCTCACACAACTAGTCACAACTTTGTGATCCCAAAATTTTGTTGACCCAAATGCGTAAGATATGGGTCCAGAAATGTGTGAGATAAAAAGAGGTTTCTTAGTTGTGTGAGGCAGACCATAAATCACTCCCCGCAAACACATATGGGTGTTCATTGAGTTATAGCCTGTTTGGCCAAACTTCTAAAAAATATTTATGTTTGGCTAATTTATTTAAAAAGTACTAAAACAGTAATTAATATTTAACGAAACTTTTAAAAAGTACTTCAAAGTATATTTTTTTCATAAAATATTTTTCAAAAAGGTATTATTAGGAAGAAATTTTTCTACTTTCACTCAAAAAGTACTTTTTTCTTCTAAAAGTTTGGCCAACACCGTAACTTTAAAAAAAGTACTTTTGACACGTAAAAAATACTTTTGATTAGTGGTAGCAAAACAGATTAAAAAATGGTTATCACCCATATTATCCACTAAAAAATGGATTGGATAATGAACTTTTTAAAAACGGGTCAAATATGGATAGGAATCATATTATCTACTTAGAAAATGGATAACCAATTAGTTTAACTTTTACATTTATAAAGATTCAAATTGGATAGTTCCTCAAGCTTAAGAGATTAGAAATTCTCCCAAAAGTGATCATATTAAAAAAGACATAGATAATATGGTTACCCATATCATCCATCGATTTACCATTTTCTATCCGTATTAAATATGGGTTGTGTCGAATAATTTATCCGTTTTTGCATTACCCGTTTTAAACCCGCTTATATCCGACTAGATCCGCCTATTTTCTACCCCTACTTATGACCAAAAGTAGCTGGGCCAAAAACAGCTATTAATTTTATTTTTGCTGGCAGAAAGAATGAGTTTGCTGGTGAGCTTTCCGGCAGAGACTCCGGGTTAATTTGGTCATCTCGCTGTTGGCCGATAAGAAAATTTCGATGAGTGTCCTGAGTATTCCCAAACACAGTAAAAATCAGCCACCCAAATTCAAAACTGGGAACAGCTAGTAAGTCTAGATAGAAAAAGTACCATGTCTACACAGAGGACAAGAGAAAGGAAAACACATAAGAAACCAAAAGTTGAAACAACTAACATGCTCTCTGTCCATAGAGAGAACAGAAAAACAAACCAAATAGACACGATAATGTGATACGAGTACATGATATACTATGTATAATATTAGTATTAGAAATGTCCATGTCGCGGGAAAGGGTAGAAAATTATAATACAACTATTACTAACACTAGTAAGCTCAAAAAATGTCAATTGATATTCTTTCGCTGAAAATTACACTGTTTAGATAGATAAAATTATTATTATATATATATATATATATATATTATGAATTGTTAGATAAAAATATTAAAAAATAAAAATCTCATATGCTTAATTTTCTGTTTAAATTAATTAATTATTAAAAGAAATTGTTCATCCTCCCGAATTTATTATATAATAAATATACTCTCCTTCCGGAGGTACATAAGAAAATGTCCTCCTTTCTTGTGGAGCGGGCCAAATGCCTCGGCAGGATAGATGCATCTATGGATCGTGCCGCACATCCCTCGGCAGCGTACACGACACTCTGGATCAGGCCGTACGACCACAACAGAAATCGTGCCTAATAATGATAATTATACGATACCTTGGCATTTAAAATTGCAGTTTGTGAATTTAATTAATAGTTTGGAAATTGTTGCATTTGAAGGAATTTAATTATTTCTGTTGGTTAAATAAATTATTGTTAACTCTATGAATCATGTTGATTTAGATATTCTAGTTTTATTTCAATTATTATTATTGACCCATAGTGAGTGTAAAAGTCGGCCATCTCGTCTCTACCACATCGAGATTAGGCGTGATACTTACTTGGTATACGTTATGTACGTACTCATACTACACTTGCTGCACTTTTTGTGCAGGACATGAGGCAAGTACTAGTGGAGGACCTATCATCTTGCACCCACGTTATCCAGAGGCGTAGTGGTGAGCTGTCTTTCTGAGCCGTTCTGCAGCTACCCGTGTCTCTTCTTGTATTTACATTATGTCTATTTTATTTCAGACAGTACTTGGAGTTTTGTATAATCTACTAGATGCTCATACACTTGTGACACCAAGTCTTGGCACACACATTGGTAGAATTTGGAATTGTATTATTTTCTTGGATTTGAGTTAATCGGTATCTTTTCTAATTTCTTAATGTTGCTAGTAAAATAATAAAATTTCTTAGAAAACTATTCTGAAAATAATTGATATATGTTTAATTTATTTATTGGTTTGTCTNAAAATTACACTGTTTAGATAGATAAAATTATTATTATATATATATATATATATATATATATATATATAAATTATATATTAAATCCCTTATATTTATTCGTTTATTTACTATTTAAAATTTTTACACCAATTTATAACAATCCTTGCTTCGCTACTCACACTAATATTGACTAAATACATATACTACGTAGTAATATTAGTGAGTTTCATTCTTGTAGAAAATATGAATATTAATATTTTATATTTGAAATTTTGACTAGGATTAAATCTGGTGTGTCAAATATTTTCTCTGCTTATATCTGATCCATTTTCAATCGTTAATATTCAAGCTGGCTGGTCTATTATATTAAATTTTACTCCCTCCGACTCAGAGAAGGATTCAGGATTTAAATCCTATGGGTTCAATTTTAAGATTTTTAACATTGAACCCATTATATTTTTAAAGTTATGGATTCATATCTACTATTTTTGTAATTTTAATGAATTTTTACATACAAATTTTTACTTCGCGTCGAAAGTTATGGGTTCAGTTGAACCCGTAGCTTATACGCTACATCCGCCTCTGCCCTCCGTTTACTTTTACTTGTCCACTAAAAAA
Organism: Nicotiana otophora; assembly: GCA_000715115.1. Classification (NCBI taxonomy): domain Eukaryota; kingdom Viridiplantae; phylum Streptophyta; class Magnoliopsida; order Solanales; family Solanaceae; genus Nicotiana; species Nicotiana otophora. The sequence continues at coordinate 6,782 of AWOL01S0080198.1, read as the reverse complement.
AATATTTTTTACTTTTAATTACCAGTTTTAGCAAATCAAGAAAAGATCATATGAGTTATTAATGGATAATAACTACCTTTTAATTTAATTACTTTTCATAACTGTATACGGGTAAAATCGAGGAGAGAGTTACCCCCGATTTTTTATTATGAAACGAGGAACAACATCACTTGTTACTAACTTGAGTGAGACCGAAGATACCAACAGATCGAAAGCAGGAACGGACGAATGATACAATGGGTCTCGAGCTTGGTCAAACCCGGAAAGAATCAAGCTCGAGTGAAATGAAGAATCGGCGGTAAAGGAAAGGCGGTTAAAGGAGACAAATAAGGAGCCGAAATATCCGCCATCGGCCGGGTATTACGGCACGAATCACGTTTGATATTAGCTGCGGGTCATCTTTTCGAGGGAGAGAAGGAAGCAAAAGATTTTTACCTTATTTAGACTTGTATTAGAGTTAAAACTCATATACTATAGTACTATATAACGAGGACCCTTCAATTTTTGGGACTTATTTTTTTTACGCATAATAAGACAATAAAGTTTACTCTAGCTTTCAGGAATTGTTTTAAGTGTTCTTCAGTTATTCACTCGTTTATTCGAATCCGAGCTCTATCTTGGGGGCCCAATCGAGACCAACCATTGGCATTTAAGCCAAACACAAGACTCAATTACTACGTCATTTGGGTTTGATCATTTTATCTTATTTTAATTCAACTATTTACTATTATTTGATCATTTGCATTAAATTAAACCACATCCTTTAAACCGCAAACAAATTTAATTGTTATCAATTTTAAGGGTAAACAATAGCTACAATGAATTCTCAATTTACCTATCACAGTTATATCAAATACATAAAGTTATTCCACTATATAGTTTTTTTTCTCAACCCCCACTCTTAGTTTCTCTCTTCTCCCACAATTCTCTCTCTTTTTCCTTCTCTCTTCTCCCTCGGTCAGTCGTCGTCCAGTAGAGAAGTCGCTACCGGTCATCTTCTTTGGCGGAGCTCTAATGGAGCCAAACCAAACAACACTCTCTCTCTCTCTCTCTCTCTCTCTCTCTCTCTCTCTCTCTCTCTCTATCTCTCTCTCTTATCTCTACATATTACCACCTTCTGCCGTCTCCGCAAATCACCACCGTTGAACCAGACCGATCACCATCCACTATCAAACCACTACCCCTTCACCGTGAATTATCCTTAAACATCATCGCCACTCACCATCAGATCCAGATCTGAAATCACGAAGTTGCGATATCGGAGGCGTTATCGGATCTGGATCTGACGGAGATGTCGGAATCCATTACTTCTTCTCCTTCTTTGTATCTCACATCTGAGTATATTCGTCTCACCATAAACTTATTCCTCCACCACTATTTCTCACACCAAAAAAAGAAGTTGACTATTTCTCCTCCACTGCTTTTCACACAGTAAAATCATTTGTGATGACCCAAAAGGTCATCTTATATTTTAGAACTCGAATCTACACTCCTAAGCCTTAAAAATCTCATTTTTATCCTCCACGATTTGCGTGCGCAGTCTGGGCATATTTCCGAAAGAAAAAGCTTTTATGTTGAAAATTGATGAAAATAAGAATTTATGCCTTAAAAGTTGATTTTAGTTGATTTCGGTCAATATTTTTGGTAAATGGGTCTGGATCTATATTTTAATGGTCCCGGTGGGTCCGTATCGAATTATGGGATTTGGGCGTATGCCCAGAATCGAATTCGGAGGTCCCTAGCTCAAGTTATGAATTTTTTATAAAAATTAAAAGTCGGAAAATTTAATTATTTTTAAGAATTAATTGATGTTTGGCATTGTTAGTGCCGGGTCCGTATTCTGGTTTCGGAGCCCGATACAGGTTCATTATGATATTTAAATCTTGTCTGTGAAATTTGGTGAGAAACGGAGTTGATTTGACGTGATTCGGACGTCTAGAAATAGAAATTTTAAAGTGTTCTTGAGAATTTCATTTGAATTGATGCTAAATTCGTAGTTCTAGGTGTTATTTTGGCGATTTAATCACGCGAGCAAGTTTGTATGATATTTTTAGACTTACGTGCATGCTTGATTTGGAGCCCCGAGGGCTCGGGTGCCATTCGGGCAATGCGCGAGTTGAGTTCAAACCTCAACAAGGCTGCTCGTGCACCAAATCTGGTGTGCCCGCACCTGCGAGCCTTTGGTCGCAAGTGCGAGCAATAACCCCGCAGGTGCGACCCAGGCATCGACTTTATTTTTTCGCAGATGAGAACTTCTCTTCGCAGGAGCGGGATCACAGAAGCGGAACCCTGTCTGCAGGTGCTGCCCCAGTTGGTCCAGTCCTTTTTCGCAGAAGCGCACGTCCTGTCCGCACGTGCGGATGCGCAGGTACGACCAAAGCACCGCAGGTGCGAAGGTCGTTGGGTAGTGTGTTCATTTAATTCGGACTCCAGCCATTTTTTTTCTCGTTTCAAAAGGATAGGAGGCCTAGGGCGATTTTTTCAAAGACATTTTCTTCCCCAAATCATAGGTAAGTGTTCCTTAACTCGTTCCTTTCAATCTTGTACTTCATTTTACAAGAATTCAACCAAAGATCTAGAGTTTTCATGGTAGAATTAGGGGTTAAGATAGAAACTAGGGATTTCGAAAATTTGAGGATTTAGACCTCAACTTGAGGTCAGATTCCAAAACTATCTATATATTCGGGCTCGGGGGTGAATGGGTAAGTGCACTTTGGTCTGAACCTCGAATTTTGACCAAGCGGGCCCGAGATCAATTTTTCAACTTTTTGGAGGAAAGTTTTGGGAAATTTAATTTATGCAATATAATTGATTTCTTTAGCAATATTTGATATTATTTAGTCATTTTTGAATAGATACGAGTGGTTTAGAGGTGAATTTCAAAGAAAAAGTTGTGATTCAGAATTAAGTGGCCTTCGGAGCGAGGTAAGTATTGTGTCTAACCCTGACTGAGGGAATTAGGAACATTAGATTACTTGCTAAGTGAGATTCATGTGAGCGGCGTATATGTGAGGTGACGAGTACTTATGCACCGCCAATTTATCTGTTCCTCCATGTGTCTTCCGTTTTCTTATATTGTCTCTTCCTATGCCTAACTGCTACATGTTTATACTAGTGTTGTTAAATTGATCGTCATTATCATGTTTACGGATTTTCTGTTGGTAATCGGGTATTTATTTAAAAGTTGAGATTTATATTGTGGAACCAAATGTTGAAGTAAGATTTGTACTTGTTATTTTATCTCCCTGTTGTTATTTATGCATTGCATTATGGTAAGGGGGAGTGTTAATGCACGAAGGGTGATGTCGTGCCATGATATGAGAGTTAATGCACGAAGGGTGATGTCGTGCCATATTGTGAGCGTTAATACACGAAGGGTAATGTCATGCCATATTATGAGTGTAAAATCATGAAGGGTGATATCGTTCCATGATATGAGAGTTAATGCACGAAGAGTGATGCCGTGCCGTTTCTATTAATTTTATGCTGAGATTGAGAGTAAAATCACGAAGGGTGATGCTGTGCATTTTTTACCTTACTTTATTCACTATTCCTGTTGATTCATGGTATATTGACTGCTCCGGTGATCATTTTGTTATAGTTCTTTATCTTGTATTCCCCTCAGTATGTTCTCATCACGACATTTCATGTTTAGTTCTTCATTTCTGTTATTTGTATATATACTGTTAAATTGTACAGGTTGATTTGTAGGTGCATTGCCTTAGCCTCGTCACTACTTCGTCGAGGTTAGGCTCGATACTTACCAGTACATGGGGTCGGTTGTACTGATACTGCACTCTACACTTTCTGTGCAGATTTTGATACCGGCTTGAGTTGATCGAGATTTTGCTATCGGTCCGTTGTATGGAGACTCAAGGTAGATCTGTCGGCGTTCACAGACCTTGAAGTCCCCATCTATATTTTCCGTTCTATTGTTTCTTTCATTCAGACAGTTGTGTTTCTTTTATACTATTACTTGTAGTAAATTCTAGAATGCTCGTGAATTGTGAATCCAGATCCGGGTGGTAGTAATTACTACAGTTTTATGATATTCCGCACTTATTATATTTCATCTTAGTTAATTATTGTTAATTACTGAATGAGAATAAGGAATTGGTTTAATAATTCTCTAACGTTGGCTTGCCTAGTAAGTGAAATGTTAGGCGCCATCACGGTCCCGTTGATGGGAAATTTCAGGTCGTGACAGTTGGTATCAGAGCACTAGGTTGCCTAGGTCTCACGATTCACGAGCAAGCTTAGTAGAGTTTGGAGGATCGGTACGGAGACGTTTGTGCTTATCTTCCAGAGGCTATGAATTTTAGGAACAAGTTTCACTTCTATGCTTCTCTGCCGTGCGATTTTGCTTTCTCAATGCTTATTGAACTCTTCTACTCTTATTCTCTTGTAGATGGCGAGAACACGTATTGCTTCCTCAGCTGAGCAACAACCCGAGCCTCCAGTGGCAGCTCATACACGGGGCAGAGGTCGAGGCCGTGCCAGAGGCCGAGGCAGGGACAGGGCTCAGCCTAGAGCCCGAGCAGCAACACCAGCAGTGGAGCCTCAGATAGAGCTTGACGAGGAGGTTCCAGCCTAGACTGTTCCTGCCCAACTCAGGTTCCGGGGGGGTTCATTGCTACCCCAGTACTTCAGGACACTTTGGTCCGTTTGGTGGGCCTTATGGAGAGTGTGGCCCAGACTGGCGCATTTCCCATGGCACCAGCAGTCTCTCAAGATGGAGGAGGAACCCAGACTCCCACCACTCCCGCTATGGAGTAGATAGCTCCCCAGTATCAGGCTCCAGCAGCTCATCCAGTCAGATTAGTTCAGCCGGTTATTGCGGCACAGGTCGGAAATGGGCCAGCTATGTCTTCTGAGGCTTTATGGAGATTGGACATGTTTATCAAGCTCTTTGCTGTTCACTTCAGTGGTTCTCCTTCAGAGGATCCCCAGGAGTATCTTGAAAGCTGTCACGAGGTCCTACGAAACATGGGTATAGTGGAGACCAATAGGGTAAATTTTGCTGTATTTCAGATGACTGGTTCCGCCAAGAAATGGTGGAGAGATTACTTGTTGACCAGACCAGCTGGGTCGCCTGCTCTTACTTGGGACCAGTTCTCTCAGCTCTTCATAGAGAAGTTTCTGCCTATCACATTGAGAGAGGAGTGTCACCGTCAGTTTGAGCATCTTCAGCAGGGCAGTATGACTGTTACTCAGTATGAGACCCGTTTTGTGGATTTTGCCCGTCATGTTATTCTTCTGCTTCCCACCGAGAGAGCGAGAGGGTGAGGAGGTTTATTGATGGACTTGCTCAGCCTATTAGATTGCAGATGGCTAAGGATACTGGGAGTGAGATTTCTTTTCAGGCGGATGCTAGTGTCGCCAGACGAGTCAAAATGGTTCTTACTCAAGGAGGTCAGAGGTCTAACAAGAGACCTCGTCATTCCGGTGAGTTCAGCGGTATCTCATCTAGAGGCAGGAGTACTTTTGGTAGAGGCCATCCTCCCAGGTCATTTCATTCAGCGCTCCAGGAATCCCACGGTGCCTCAAGTGGTCGTGGCCCTCAGATGCATTATTCCGACCAACTAGCCTACAGTGCACCACTAGCTCCTATTAGTGCACCTCCACTCTAGAGTTATCAGGGTGGTTATTCAGTTCGACAGGGCCAGTTTCAAGGTCAACAGTCACAGTAGCCGAGGTTATGGTATACTTGAGGTGATCCGAGGCACATTGCTAGATTTTTCCCTCGAGCAACTGGCAGCATACAACATCAGAGTTCTCGTGCCATGGTTCCAGCACCAGGTGCTGCACCACATGCTCAGCCAGCCAGAGGCAGGGGTCAGGCATCCAGAGGTAGATGCCAGACTGTTAGAGGTGGAGGTCAGGCCGTTAGATGTAGAGACCAGCCAGTTAGAGGTCATCCCAGGGACGTAGTTCAGGGTGGTGGGGCCCAGCCCCGGTGTTATGCTTTCCTAGCCAGGCTTGAGGCTGAGTCATTTGACGCTGTTATCACAGGTACTGTTTCAGTTTGCAGTAGAGATGCTTCGGTTCTATTTGATCTGGGGTCTACTTACTCCTACGTGTCATCCTATTTTGCTTCCTATTTGGTGGTGCCCAGTGATTCTTTGAGTGCTCCTGTGTATGTGTCCACACTAGTGTGAGATGCTATTATTGTAGATCGTGTTTATCATTCGTGTGTGGTCACCATTGGGAGTCTTGAGACTCGTGTAGATCTTTTACTTCTTGACATGGTTGATTTTGATGTCATATTGGGTATGAATTGGCTGTCACCTTATCATGCTATATTAGATTGTCATGCCAAGACGGTGACCTTAGACTTGCAGGGGTTGCCTCGATCAGAGTGGAGAGGGAATCTTGGCCATTCTACTAGTAGGATTATCTCTTATGTGAAGGCTCGCCATATGGTCGAGAAGGGGAATCTAGCTTATTTGGCTTATGTTCGCGATTTTAGTGCGGAGGTTCCTTCAATGGATTCAGTGCCGGTTATTCGTGAGTTTCCAGAGGTGTTTCCTACAGACCTGTCGGGGATTCCACTCGATAGGTAAATTGATCTCTGCATTGATTTGGCTCCGGGCACTCAGCCTATTTTCATTCCGCCATATCGCATGGCCCCGCCAGAGTTGAAAGAATTAAAGGAGCAGTTGCAAAATTTGCTTGATAAGGGCTTCATTAAACTTAGTGTCTCGCCCTGGGGTGCACCCGTGTTGTTTGTGAAAAAGAAAGATGGATCGATGAGGATGTGTATAGATTATCGGCAGTTGAAC
>AWOL01S0080194.1:14297-41411 GCA_000715115.1 Nicotiana otophora | reverse complement strand
AAGCTGCCCTTCATATTGCATCAAATCCGGTGTTCCACGAGAGAACTAAACACATTGAGATTGATTGTCACTTCGTCAGAGAAAAGATACTTTCAGGAGAGATTGCTACAAAGTTTGTGAGGTCGAATGATCAACTTGCAGATATTTTCACCAAGTCTCTCACTGGTCCTCGTATTGGTTATATATGTAACAAGCTCGGTACATATGATTTGTATGCACCGGCTTGAGGGGGAGTGTTAGTTTACATCATGTATATAGTGTAGTATTGTCCCACATTGGTAGAGGAGTAGTATGTCCTTGTATAGTATAACTATAAATAAGGACCTCTTGTATTGTATTATTCATCTAATATCAATAATATATTTTCTCCCGTGCTTTCTCACACTCTTCCCCAAATTGTCTCTCGACATGCATATTTCAGTGGCATTGATTGTGTTCGAATTTCTGTTTCCAACATGGACATATCTGCTGTTACTACGTTATTTTCAATAATCAGATGGCAAAGTCCATGCTTACATCTTTCAATTCACGAGCTGGCAACATATTTCGTGACGATATAATATACATGCAGATTAGTTTATTCATTGCTTCATTATACATCTACTTGTATTTATTCAGTCAACAAGCGATTAATGAATCACTTTGATGAATAGAGGTGGGGACTGGAAGACTGGTGGTAACTGTCATCTGGAGACACTACCTAATATAGGATCGTCCCAAGAGTGGCTGAAGACATCATTTGAATATAACACAGTGATTAATGTGCTGTCAGAGGAACAGAAGAAATCAAAAGCGTGGAACTTGGATTTACTGAATGTAACAGGAATGACATTTCAGAGAAGAGATGGTCACTCTTCTTTGTATTACTTAGGTCCTAAGGTTGGACCGGCTCCTCTCCACCGCCAAGACTGCAGCCACTGGTGTCTCCCCGGTGTCCCTGATACATGGAACGAGCTTCTGTATGCCACCTTCCTCAAACGGGAGTTAGCTCGTGCAAATTTTTCCAAACAAACTTCTTGATCTCCCTCATGATAGGTAAAGAGAAACCATGTCAACAAGTTGTCCCCGACATTTCAAATGTTACGTCTTGTACCAAATGTAAGAGGAGTTGATTCTTTAAGTTGGAGGATTTCCTAATCCTAGTACTCTTTCAGTCTCAAGGACTATAAGACTGCGTACCTCTGAAAGCAAACTCGAGTTAGAAAATCCTCAACTTTTGCGCCAAATGGTGTATTGCTATGGAGATTAAACATAAGGAATCTGTCCTTTTTCAAGATTAAATTTGAAAATATTAGTAGGGGCATTCTCTCCTGAGCTGATGATATACAACTTATGCAGTTTGTATGCTTAGGATTATTTAGAATCTTTGTACATAGCATTGTGTGTTGTATACAGAGACATTAACTTTTATACAAAATCCTGTGCATTTGATGCAATTGCAAAATTGTAAATACCACAACTTGAGTTGAATTGTTCTTTGTCATATGCAATGTTCCTCATGTTAATTCATAATGTCAATTGATTAGACAATGTTTTTTGGGTTGTACAGCTTCATAAATTCCTTTTTTTTGGTGATTAGATGAGTAATCGACACGTCAAGATATTGAAGCAATCCAATTACCAGCACGGAACAACAATTTATTACCCTGCAACTGCAAGAGAAAACATATACTCTATTCCTTTCATTTTATGGGAATTTATTTCTTATTTAATCAAATTTAAAAGAAAAAGGATCATTTTTTAAATATAAAAAAAATTTAACTTAATTTTATTTTCAATGACAAACTTCTAAAGCCACAAAACTGTATTTACAAAATACTTTTGTAAACCTAGGATTAACTCTAACCTGTTGTGATAACCAGCCTCTAACTGCTGCGACAACTTCAAGTTAACTCTAACTTGAATACTCTGAGTACCTATTATAATTGCCTCTAGATAAAGCTGAAAGGTACAATATGAAAACACCTACTACAATTGAACTAGAATAAAAGACAAACACTTGGAACTGATTCTTCTATGTGGTTCATGTAGCTTCAGGTTTGCACGCTTGAATCACGCACGAATTGCTTTCAAAATGCCTTGCTATTTTGCTCTCAATTCACGTTTAACTTCTGCTTTTGTGCATACCTGTAGAATGAGAACATCCTGCAATATATAGAGTTAGTAGATGAAGAAATAACTAGAGTTCTAATGCTACTCTTCCTTGGTGGAAGAGTTCTAGTTGATCTCTAACTTCTAACTCCTCCCTTATCTTGGATAGTGTTCTCTTTGATTAAGAAGTCCTTCTCCTTATCAATTATGCAGCCTTTTCAATCAGGAGATATCAATTATACCAGGTTAAGCTTATCTCCTTCACGTGTATCTCACATGCTCGAATCTGCCCGTGTCTATGCACACAAGGGATGGACTTAGTTCATGCCTGAACTTCCTTTGTCAATCTTCGAAACAAACCTTCACTTGGGCCAACATTTAAAATTACAAGTTTTAAAAGTCGTATTGTCATACAAATATTATTATATACTATAAGACAACAAATTAAAAAGCCATTCTTTCTTTTTTAAACTCAATAGTCAGCCAAATAAAATTATATAAAGTGAAACAATGCGAGTATCAAGGATAAATGATAATTCTGTGATATAATTGAAGAACTCGCATGGTCAAAGATGTTTATTATTACTATAGTTTTATGTTTTTGTCAAGTAGAGGTATCTTTTTAGAGAGAAAAATTTAAGCTTCCGGCCACCTTTACAAAACCGTTAAAGTTGTAGCGTCAATTTATATATTAAGTCGATAAATAATTTTCCCCATATATCCAATGGAGGCAATTATATATATTATGTGGTTTTTCTCGTCTGTCTAAATCTTGATGAATAAGTTAAGTTATCCTTGTAATATTAGTCGCAAGCTAACTCGGATATCCGAATATGAAAATGGAATAGAGCAAGTTATTTTTTCCTCCTAAGAGTAAGTTGATGCTCGCTCGTAACTGTAGTCATTACATTCCGACAGTGACCACAGTGTAGAAGATCTAGCAAATCTTTGTCCTATGACATTTCTTGGAAAGATAGTAAAAGATAATGGTACAAGTTCGGACGTAGCTGATGTGAAAGAAAACGATACGCATGACAAAAAGAACGGTGACCTTGTAGTTAACAAAGTGAGTGTTAATTATAAAATTTTAGGTTCAAACCTGAGCAACAATAAAAATACTAGGTAATTTGTTGTCATTTAAGTTTTGGTAGACAAATTATCTCTTATTTATGCTGGTTAAGAGATAACAAGCATGTAGTAAGCAAGCACAAGCTAGCTAGAACATCACAAATTATAGTTTTAAAGGGAAAAAAGAGACCTAGATTTACTTTGATTATTACATGTACGTTTTACAAGCCTATAAGAACAATCATCATACAGAAGAAACCTATGACGAGAGTGTGGTGTACTTTGTGAGAGAAACACAAATTATAGCCAATAGAAACACGAAACGTAGTCTTATAATAATGATAGAAATAGTGGATACTTTGGCTCGTATTTCGACACGTAAGGGCATATAAATCTTAGGACTTTCAAAAAGTAGAAGCTCTAATCTCTCCAAATTCCCACTGAGTCGTGATTGTATAAAACTGAGGGGCCAATGCTAAAGGAAAAGCGTCGGCTCCTATTCATCAGCTTCCAAATTTGGTCAGCTTTGTTTAGATTTTCTACCTATCTTCCGCGGAATGTGGTATTTGGTTGGATATGAATTACTTTTTTATTTCTAGGGCGTACAAAATTCAACGGTATATGGCTGTACATTATTAGTTTAAATATGTTACGATATTTTTGTCCTTATAAATATGTGACATTAAAAATAAAAAGTTGAAGTTTAAAATAAGTTTATTTCTAAATATAATAAGGTGTTATCTTTTTTTATTATTATTTTAAAAAAAGAGTATTGTCAATTTGTCATATGAAACTAAGTGAGTACAAAATTCCTTTTTTCACACGAGAATGGGAACTATTCTTTTTAGACTTTAACTTGTTATTATATACTATAACAAATTGTTTATATTGCCAGTGCAATGTTATTTGTTATAATATGTTATTTATCTTTTTTTTTAAAAGTAACTTATTCGATTTATTACTGATATTTACTTATAAATATCGTTTAGGTGGACAAAAAATTCTTTTGTGTACATATAAATCAGTTTTAAGCTTTTATTTTCTCTCTCACATGTTGTCAAGAGAGTGAACACATTTTCTCTACAATATCATGGTGTATTTATTCTAGTTCGAAAAAGTCCACGAAGGTAATTGAATCCCATAAGATATAAGTGTGTAACTATAAGTTCAGGGGATATTTGTGCCTTTTCCTTTTTTTAATTGTTAGTGTGAGAAAAATAAAGTAAAGTTATTTTTTTGGAAAAATATAGATTTCTCTAGAATGTCCTAGTATAGTATCCTTGATATTTCCCTAGTAGACACATCTAGATATTTTAGAATGTTGTGGAAAGATAAGGTTATCTAGTAGACACATCTAGATATTCTAGAGTATTGTGGGAAGATAAGGTTAATTAGATTTTTCTTGTACAAGTTCTAGAATATTATCTAGAACCATCCTTAGAGAAGTATAAATATGGATGGTCTTAGGCATTTGGTAACTAAGCCAAAATCAAGAAAGCTTCTTTCCTAAACAAAGTTCTCATCTTCAAAACTTTCCTTCTCTTTTCAAAGCTTCCTTTTCTTTAGTTGAATCTTCCTATTTTTAGTTAACGATCTTGGGCTAGCAGAAAGTCTCCAAATAATACTTTTCTTCTACATGTTATCAGAGTCATAGTTGGCTTCTAGATATATTTGCAAGGTCGGGTTAGTGGTTGATTCAATTGGTTTCTCTAAATAGATTTGGGTGGTCGTGCTAATGGACTTGGGATGGAGTTATTGAACCGGTCCAACTACAAGGTATGAAAGACTTGTATGGAGTCATACCTTGTTGGTGAGGATTTATGGGAAGTTGTCAATGGGAGTAAGACAAGTCCTCTACTGACGCACCGAAAAATAACAATGCGCGTAAGAAGTGAAAGCAGATTAATGCTAAGGCGGAGTTTATCCTAAAGAGGTCTATCTCTCCTAATTTATTTCATCATGTTATAAGGTGTAAATCAGCTCATGAAATATGGAGGACCTTCGATCGGCTGTTCAACAAGAAGGATGAAGCTCAACTACAGATTTTGGAGAATGAGTTAGCTAACACCACTCAAGGAAATCTCTCTATTGCCGAATATTTTTTGAAGGTTAAAAATATGTGTTCCAAAATTTTTCTATTGAATCCGGACGAGGCTATCTCTGAAGCATGAATAAGAAGAATTATTATTCGTGGTTTACAGCAGAATATATTCCCTTTGTTACATCGATTCTAGGATAGGTTCAACAACCATCTTTGAAAGAATTTGAGAATTTGTTGTCATCACAGGATCTACTAGCCAAACAGATGGCTGGTGTATCTATCAAAAAAGGAGAAGAAAATGCTCTTGTCGCTAATAAGAGGAACTTTAAAGGGAAATCAAGAGATAGCATGCACTTTCGATTCTCAAGTGGTTCAAGCTTGCCAGGAAAGAAGGGGGAGTTTTCCAGCAACGGTAAAAAGCCTTTGAAATATTACCGTCGTGGCAAAGTCGAACACATAAAAAGGTCGAGCCAAGGAGAGAAATATGGCTCAAACCAAGAAAGCTGCTAAAGAAGAAGAAAAAGAAGAAGACTGGGGAAAGTGCTTCGCAACGGAGACTCGAGCAATAAATTTCATAGCTTCCATAAATTTTGAAAGAGAGGGGATTGTGGATTCAGGATGTGGGCACCATCTTTCTGGAGATCAATCCAAATTCTCTACCTTTCGCAAATATAACGGACATGATGTCATTGTTACAGCAGATAATACAGTCCATAATGTGGAGAAGGAAGGCATTGTTGTGATCAACGAGAAGCAAAAAGACAGTAGCACACTAATAGTGTCTTTCATGTTCCAGGTATGAAGAAAAATCTATTTTTAGTTGCAAATGCTATAGATGCCGGAAACTATTTGCTATTTGGCCCACGTGATATGAAGTTTCTCCGAAATATCAAGGTGCTCAAGGCATATATCATTCACTCAGGTAAGAGAATTAATGATTTATATGCCTTATCTGCCTCTAATGCATATATTGAGAAGATGAGTAGCAATGATAACACACATCTTTGGCATGCTACACTTGACATTTAGCATGGATAAATTAAAAGCCATGGTAAAATTAAATCTAGTAAAAGGATTGCCTAACTTAAGAAATTTTGGTGGAGGAGAGGTTTGTGAAGGATGTCAATATGGAAAGGCACACCGTCTTCCATTTGATAGATCCTTGTCAAGGTGCAATGCCTTACTAGAACTTATTCACAGTGACTTGATAGGGCCAGTGAGAACTCCTTTATTCTCAGGCTATTCTTATATGCTAATTTTCTTTGATGATTTTACTAGATTCACTTGGGTTTATTTTGTAAAGCACAAGTCAAAAGTTTTTAATAAGTTTGTGGAGTTCAAAGAAACAGTTGAAGACGAACTCGATTCCAGAATAAGGCGGCTGCAAACTGATAATGGCGGTGAGTTCACTTCAGATAAATTTCTTTCCTTTTGTTGTCGGCATGGCATTAAAAGAGAACTCACATGGGCTGATACACCACAACAAAATGGAGTGACTGAAAGGAAGATCCGACACTTAACTGAGACATGTAAGAGTTGGATTCATGCCAAGAATTTACCTAGAGCCTTATGGGCTGAAGGAATGAAATGTGTAGCGTATGTGATTAACATGATACCGCTTTCTCCAAACAATATGAAGTGTCCCTATGAATTAATGTTTGGAGAAAAGCCCAGCGTTAAACACCTCGGAGTTTTTGGCTCTATTTGTTATATTCACATTCTGAATTCTCAACGGAGCAAGTTGGATACCAAGGCAAGGAAATGCATCTCTGTCGGATATGATTAAAGAAAAAGGAGATGGAAGTGCATGGATCCTAAAACTCATCTCTTTGTTGTCTCAAGGGATGCCATATTCGACGAAGTGTCTTTGTATATGGAGCTGCATTGGATGGAGCGAGTTTAAAAATATTAAATAATAGAGATTCAAGCCTACCCATTGCAGGTGCTTCTCTAAATAATACAGCTGACGAGGAGTTAAGAGAAATCGGGAGCCTTGGACCTCAATAACATGAAACTCAGCAAGAAGATTATTCAAGTGGTTTGGGATGGCCAAAAAGAGCTATTATCAAGCCAACTCGCTTCAGAGATGAAATTTTTGTCTGTACGGATTCCTGTTTCTTTGCAGGACTAATTGATGATGAAGAACCTTCTTCCTTCGAAGAAGCTAAAGGAATCAAAGAGTGGGAGCTTGCTATGGATGATAAAATGGAGGCTCTGATGGAAATTCAAACCCTGAGCCTTGTACCAAAAGCCGAAGGATGTACATCTCATTTCCTGTAAATGGGTTTATAAAATCAAAAGAAGAGCAGATGGCAGCATAGATAGATATAAAGCAAGGTTGGTTACTCGAGGATTTCTAGAGTATTGTGAGAAGATAAAGTTAACTAAATTTTTCTTGTACAAGTTCTAGAATATTATCTAGAACCATCCTTAGAGAAGTATAAATATGGGTGGTCTTAGGCATTTGTAACTAAGCCAAAATCAAGAAAGCCTTCTTTCCTAAATAAAGTTCTCCTCTCCAAAACTTTTCTTCTCTTTTCACAGCTTCCTTTTCTTTAGTTGAATCTTCCTATTTTTAGTTAACGATCTTGAGCTAGCAGAAGATCTCCAAATAATACTTTCTTTTGCAATTTCTTACAGGTAGGCTACTAATTCAATATTACAACATTAATATATGACTTTTGTTGACTTCTTTAGCGCTGATTAATATGAAAAAGTTTTGTGGTTCGCTGTTTTATTTTGGAAATTAATTATCTGCCATAGTTTGAACTGTGGTTGTATCTTGTTTATTTCATTTTCAGATATTTCTGTCTGGGAGTTTATTCCATTTTAGCTTTGCGAACAGAAACATTGGCGCAAATAGAATCACGAACAAGCGCCAAGCAGTAGCCTTTCTCCTCTTTCACTACTTACTACCAGCCCCGCTCATATACTCTTGATCATGAGTGTAACGGTCTAACTTGATGGATCCATAATTTTTTTTACGGGTTTTGAATTTTATTAAAAGTAACTTATTGAGTCCTGGATAAGTTATATGATTTCTTAACAAAAATATAGAATTTTGGACAAAACTACCAAATTCTTCCGAACCAGTAGATTGAACTCCAGCTCCTCCTTTGAGCTTGTATTACTTTAAAACGTGTAAATATTTCCTTAGGCTTGCTTCCTTAAATATTCAATAAATTTTTTATGTTTTGCTAATATAAATTTGCTTAGGAGTTTACATACCCCTTAGGGCTCAGCATTTTCGCTCATATTATCTCAAAGCATTATATTTGCCCTTATTACTGTCCAAGATTGCAAGTGCAGGACTCTGATATCATATGTAATAGCTTATCTCATTAGGTTCTTGGGCTTGCTTACTTAAATACCTAACATTTTTTTATATCTTGTTGTTGTGAAATTTGCCTAAAATGTTATAATAAAAGTATCTAGCTAAATTATCTTTTATCTCTCCTTAAACATCTCACTTGATTAATAATCCATCAATTGGAAATTTGGAAAAGGAAAGAAAAATATGAAGAAAGAAATACTACTATATTTTTTAAATGATCAAATATTTTGAGACAAATTCAAATTACTAAAATTTTTAATATTTGAGGCGGCGAGAGAGGTGATAGGGGTCTCGACGGGCTACTCTGTTGGGCACAAAGGAAACTGCTGGCGAAATGAAGTGGTCCAAGGTAAAGTGAAAGCGAAGAAGGCAGTGTACCTGAAGTTAGTAGGGAGCACATGCGAGGAGGAGAGGAGAGCGAACAGTGAGAGATATAAGGTAGCTAGGAAAGAGGCGAAGCTGGCGGTCACGAAGGCTAAAACTGCGGCTTTTGCTCGTCTGTACGAGGATCTGGGGAACAAAGGCGGGGAGAAGAAGTTATTCCGGCTGTCCAAGGAGAGAGAGAGGAAGGCTCAGGATTTGGACCAAGTGAAGTGTATCAAAGACGAGGACAGTAGGGTATTGATAGGAGAGGACCAGATTAAGCGGAGATGGCAGACCTACTTTCATAAACTTCTGAATAAAAAAGGGGATGGGGATATTGTGATAGGTGAATTAGAGCATTTCAAGAGTCACCGTGACTTTAAGTATTGTAGGAGCATCAAGGTTGAGGAGGTCGTGAGGGCTATGCGTAAGATGAGTAGGGACAGAGCTACCGGGCCAAACGAAATTCCGATAGAATTTTGGAAGTGTGTGGGTAGAGCAAGTTTGGAGTGGTTAACTGGTCTATTTAATATTATTTTCAGCGCAAAGCGGATACTGGATGAGTGGCGGTAGAGTACGGTGGTTCTGTTGTACAAGAACAATGGTGATATTCATAGTTGTAATAACTATAGGGATATCAAATTACTGAGTCATACCATGAAAGTTTGGGAGATGGTGGTAGAAGTGAGGGTGAGGAGGACGGTATCTATATCCGAAAACTAGTTCGGGTTCATGCTGGGGTGTTCTACTACAGAAGCTATCCACCTTATTAGAAGGTTGGTGGAACAATACATGGATAGGAAGAAGGATCTGCACATGGTGTTTATTGATCTAGAGAAAGCGTATGACAAGGTTCCTATAGAAGTTCTATGGAGATTCTTGGAGGCAAAAGATGTGTCGGTTGCTTACATTAGGGCGATTAAGGACATGTATGATGGAGCGATAACTTGGGTTAGGATAGTGGGAGGCGACCCAGAGCACTTTCCGGCTGTTATGGGGTTACATCAAGGATTTGCACTCAACCCATTCTTATTTTCCCTGGTGATGGATGTATTGACACACCATATTCAAGGGGAGGTATCACAGTGTATGTTATTCGCTGACGATATAGTTCTAATTGATAAGATGCGTGGCGGCGTTAATGAGAGGCTGGAGGTTTGGAGACAGGCCCTTAGGTCTAAGGTTTTCATTTTGAGCAGAACTAAGGCGGAATACCTCAAGTGCAAGTTCAATGCCGATCCGATGGAGCGGGATTATAAATGAGGCTTGAATCACAGGTCAAGAGCAAGGTGGGGAGTTCTTGGAGGGACAAGGTGGGTTGCTCTGATGGTAAGCACCCTCCACTTCCAACCAAGAGGTTGTGAGTTCGAGTCACCCCAAGAGCAAGGTGGGGAGTTCTTGGAGGGAAGGATGCCGAGGGTCATTTGGAAACAGCCTCTCTACCCCAGGGTAGGGGTAAGGTCTGCGTACACACTACCCTCCCCAGACCCCACTAGTGGGATTATACTGGGTTGTTGTTGTTGTTGTTGTTGTTGCTTGAATCACAGGTCATCCCCAAGAGGGGCAGTTTCAAGTACCTTAGGTCGGTTATACAGGGGGATGGGGAGATCGACGAGGATGTCACACACCGTATAGGGGTTGGGTGGGTGAAGTGGAGTACTGTGTGACAAGATAGTGCCACCGTTACTCAAAGGTAAGTTTTATAGAGCGGTTGTTAGACTGGCCATGTTGTATGGGACTGAGTGTTGGCCAGTTAAGAACTCACATGTTTAGAAGATGAAAGTGTTGAAGAGCTCAGCTATGGAGTCTATCGAGTTCAAACACAGAAGATATCGTAGAGAAGAGAGAAGAAGAAGAGAGGTTCCATTAGAAGAACAGTGAAAAATAAAATTTGTACAATCCTATAACCAACTAACTAACTACTACTTATACAACTAACAACCTACCTATCTTTACTTAATTACAGGTGTTAATTACAGCTCATTGACAGCTGTACACCCATACATCTAGAGTTCTCTACACTCCCCCTCAAGTTGAGGGATGAAAACATGTCCTTCATTCCCAGCTTGCTCACTAAGTAATCATGTTGTGGACTACATAGGCTCTTTGTCAGTACATTTGCAAGTTGTTCTTTGGTTCCAATATGCTGCATTTGAATCAGACCTTCATGAATTTTTTCCCTCACAAAGTAACAGACTATGTCAATATGCTTTGTCCTTTCATGAAAGATGGGATGTGCTGCAATTTGAATAGCAGCTTTGCTATCGCAAAAAGTTGTATTGGAACTTCAACCTCAATGTTAAGCTCTCTGAATAGTCATGTTAGCCATGTAACTTCTGCTACTGTTGTGGCTATGCTTCTGAATTCTGCTTCAGCTAAGCTTCTTGAGACTATTCCTTGCTTCTTTGATTTCCATGATATCAAAGCTTTTTTAAACTTGATCACATAACCAGTTATTGATCTTCTTGTTTCCACACAAACACCCCAGTCTGAATCACAGTAAGCAGTTAACTTCAAATTTCCATCTGCTGGCATGAACAGACCTAGACTTGGAGTTCCCTTTATATACCTGATGACCCTCATGGAAGTAGTCATGTAAGACTGTTTAGGAGCATGCATGAACTGACTAAGTACTTGAACCACAAAGGCTATGTCAGGCCTAGTCATGGTTAAGTACAATAGTCTGTCTACTATTCTCTGATATTTCCCTTTGTTTTCAAGTTCATTGTCATTGTCACTACCATTCTTGGTGACAACCTTATCAAACTCCATAGAAGTTACCTTGTGATTGAACTCCGGTGGAGTAGTTACTGGCTTTCCACCTAACAAACCTAGTTCAGAAAGTAGTTCAAGTGCATACTTTCTTTGGCACATTTGAATTCCTTTTTCTGATCTAGAAAATTCAATGCCCAAGAAGTATTTTAGTTCCCCAAGGTCTTTCATTTTGAATCTGACTTGTAAGTCCTTCCTCACTTGCTCAATCAGCTTCAAATTAGTTCATGTTACTAGGAGATCATCCACATAGACAAGTATGACCACCAGATTTGATCCTTTTTGTTGTGTAAAGAGAGAATAGTCATAATGAGATTGTTTGAACCCCATATCCAATAGAACTTCTGTTAACTTCAAGTTCCACTGTCTAGGAGCTTATTTTAGTCCATACAAGGACTTGTTGAGCTTGCATACCTTCTTATACTCCCCCTGGCTTGAAAAGCCATCTGGAATTTGTATAAAGACTTCTTCCGAAAGATCCCCTTGGAGAAATGCATTATGCACATCCATCTGAAAAATGTACCAGTGAGAGGTTGCTGCTAGAGCCACCACAGACCTCACTGTAACCATTTTTGCCACGGGAGAGAATGTCTCATTATAGTCTAATCCATCCTGTTGATTATAGCCCTTTGCTACAAGCCTGGCTTTATATCGTTTAACCTCTCCATTTGATTTGTATTTCACCTTGAACACCCATTTGCAACTAATGAGAGATTTGTCCGGAGGCAAGTCAACTATGGTCCAAGTTTGGTTTTCTTCAAGTGCTGCTATTTCTGTCTTCATAGCATCAACCCAGAGAAGATATTTGCATATTTCAGCATAGGATGAAGGCTCAAGAACTGCGGAGTAAGCAGCCAATGAAGTTTTATAGGTAGGGGAGAGGTAATCATAACAAACATAGGAGGAGATAGGATAAGGGCAGGAGGATAGCTTAGACTGCACTACATAGTCCTGCATCCACACAGGTGTTTTAGAGGGTCTCAAAGATCTTTTAAGAGCATCTACAGCTGGCTGAACCACAGGTTGAGAGGGTAATAAGGAACTGGGAGAAGAAGCAGAAGGATACAGTAATGAGGAACTGGGAGAAGAAGCATAGGAAGATGGTAGAAGAGAGATACTAGGAGAAGCAAGGGTAGAAGAGGAAGGAAGAGTCTCCTCAGAAATGGCAGAAGATACAGGATCAGACACTTTAAGTTCTAGAATAGGAAATAAAGGTGTGATTTGAGACTTCATGTCTCTGAAAGGAAAAATGTCTTCCTTGAAGATTGCATCTCTGCTAACAAAAAAATCTTTACTACTGAGATCATACAAATGATAGCCTTTTTGAGTAACAGAATACCCCAAATGCACAACAGGTATTGCTCTAGGACAGAACTTGTCAGTTTTCTTCACATTAGTAGCATAACATAAGCTACCAAATACCTTTAAATGCTGTAAGGAAGGAGCTTTGGAAAATAGTCGCTCAAATGGAGATTGACCCCTTAGAAGAATGGTAGGTAGCCTATTCAAAAGATACACTGCAGTTGTGACACGTTCTCCCCAAAACTTTAAGGGAATGAATGCTTGAGACCTCAATGCTCTAGCCATATCTAAGATATATCTGTGTCTTCTTTCTACCACCCCATTCTGCTGAGGTGTGTAGATGCAAGAGCTTTGATGAATCACTCCATGTTCCTTAAGTAGCTAATTTACCTGTTCATTGAAGAACTCGGATCCATTTTATATTCTAAGACACTTGACAACACAATTGAAATGAGTCTTGGTCAATACAACAAAATCTCTCAGAATAACAACAGAGTCAGACTTATTATTCATTAAAACAATTCAAGTATATCTTGAGTAGTCTTCTACCAGGGTCATGAAGTATCTTTTACCATCATATGTTGGGACTCTATATGGACCCCAAACATTAGCATGAATAAGATCAAATGTAGAAGTAGAACTGCTATTACTTAAGGAAAAGGGCAATCTTGTTTGCTTGGCAATAGGACATACAGTACAATTGTGATCTTTCACATGTAAGTTTTTCAGAGTACTAATGCTTATCAGAACATTCAGGGGTGGATGTCCAAGTCTTCTATGCCACAACGATATGTCATCACAAGATGTATATTCACCCTCAGTTTTATTCTTAGTACTGAAACTAAAAATGTTATTTACACGTGAGTTATTTACATATAAGGCAGGCAGACACTGTTTACTGGCAGAATCAGAATTGAGTCCTCCTTGTGAACTGGCTTTCAGTATGTAGAGACCCTGATCCTCCTTACCAATCCCTATCACCTTCCCACTGAAGAGTTCCTGAAATAAGCAGAAATCAGGAAAGAATGTTGCTAGACATTTTAGCTCTTTGGTGATCCTAGAGACTAATAATAGATTATACTTGAAGTCTGGAATGTATAGAACATTATGAAGAGTTCTATCTTGAAAAATATACGAATCACCAGTTTTCTGAATAGTTACTTGTTCTCCAGTAGGTAGATGTACTTTGTTTATTTCCAAACCTGTCAACTCCTTGAATGTACTAAGTAACTCCAAGTTGTGTACCGTGTGATTAGTAGCCCTTGTGTCAACTATCCAGTTATTGTCGACTAGATTAGACATAAGAGCTGTAGTAATACCTGCAGGTCCTACTTTATCTGTGTTGGCTACAAGTTCAACTTCTTTTTCTTGGTTCAGCATTTGCAAAATCTGAGAGTATTGTTCTGGCATGAAGAATTGAGCAGGTGATGAGAATTGTGTAGTTAAAGAGCTCCCAGCAGCCTGACAACTGGACTGAGATAGATTCTGCTGCATATCAGGTGCTGAAGATGTTGAATTTGTATTGATCACATTATTGGCATAGTTGTTAGGTCCTCCCCCTTTCTTTTTATACTTGAAATCAGCTGGATAACTATGTAACTTATAGCAACTATCCTTTGTGTGACCTTTGAACTTGCAGTATTCACAATAAAGGGGAACCTTCCCATTCCCATAGTTGTTTCTAGGTCTGTAGCTACCTCCACTTGCTCCTCTATTGCTTAGGAATGCAGCATGTTCTCCAATTTCAGCACCAACACCACTAGCATTCCCTCGACTTGTTTTCCTTTGGCTCTCAACATTAATAATCATAGCATAAGCTTGGTTTATGTTTGGGAGTGGTCTAATCATGAGAACTTGATTCTTAGCATTCTCATAAGACTCATTTAAACCTGACAAAAATTGATACAATTTTTTAACTTGATAATGTTCAGCATATTGCCTAGACTCAGGGCATCCACAAAGAGGGTGGAGGATCCAGAGTTTCATATTCATCCCATAGTTCATGTAATCTCGAAAAATACACAAATACTGAAGACACTCCCTGAACAAGTGTGGCAATTTTCTTATGCAAATAGCATGCTCTAGATGCATTAACTTTGTCAAACCTCTCTCTTAAGCCTTCCCACACCTTATATGCATTAGAAGCATATATTACTGTGCTAATTAGACTTGGAGAGACTGTGTTCATTATCCATGCTAACACAATTGCATTACACCTATCCCACAACTAGTGTAGACTTACATCATACATCTCCTTTCTACAGGTTCCTAACATAAATCCTAATTTGTTTTCACCATGAAGAATAATTTTCATAGATCTACTCCAAATCGAGTAATTTTTAGAACCTTGAAGTTGAATTGAGATAAGAATAGAACCTTGAGTGTCTGAAGGATGAATGTATAGTGGATGATTGTGATGAGCAAGCTCTAGATTCTGTGGTTGAGCAGCTGGTGTACCTGGGGTTTGAGCAAATGGTATTTCTTCGCTTGTCGGCATCGTTGAGACGCAATTTCAGCAAAAATGCCTCATTATCTCTTCGCAAAATCACAATCGAGCACTGGATTGTACTCACAATTTCTCAAAGGAAACAAGTTACTCGTTGAGTTCCAGCCAGATATAGAAAAGCCCTAATTTTGGGACTTTTGCTCTTAGTTGAGAAATTGACTCAAGAAATGCTGCTTGACACTCGTCTACTACTTGCTGAGCTGAAGGATCTAACGCACAGCTCTGATACCATGTTGAAGAGCTCAGCTATGGAGTCTATCGAGTTCAAAGACAGAAGATATCGGAGAGAAGAGAGAAGAAGAAGAAGAGAGGTTCCATTAGAAGAACAGTGAAAAATAAAATATGTACAATCCTATAACCAACTAACTAACAACTACTTATACAACTAACAACCTACCTATACTTAATTACAACTGTTAATTACAGCTCATTGACAGTTGTACATCCATACACCTAGAGTTCTTTATAGAAAGAAGCAGAAATGAGAATGTTAAGGTGGATGTGCGGGCACACTAAGATGGATAAGATTAGGGCTGAGGATATTCGAGAGAAGGTGAGCGTAGCCCCCATGGATGACAAGCTGCGGGAAGCGAGATACAGATGGTTCGGGCACATTCAGAGGAGAAACCTAGATGCCCCAGTAAGGAGGTGTGAGCGGTTGTCTTTGGTGGGTACGAGGAGAGATAGAGGGCATCCTAAGAAGTATTGGGGAGAGGTGGTCAGGCAGGACATGGCGTGACTTCAGATTCCCGAGGACATGGCCCTTGATATGAAGTTGTGGAGGTCGAGCATTAAGGTTGTAAGTTAGGAGGAAGTTGTGCATATTTCTACTTCACACTAGAGTGGGGCTAGTCTGATAGAATTTTGTGTTAGACTGCTAGTGGTTAATATTGTGTTCACACTACTCTTTCGTTTTTCATACTGTTGGGCCTTATCTACTGGTTATTGTTTTGCTTTTCCTCTATTTTCTAGTTCTTGTGATGATGTTATTTTTTTTCTATGGTTTCTGTTAATGGTACTGATATATTACCTCTTTTCGTCTTCTTTTTGTCTTCTTGAGCCGAGGGTCTATCGGAAATAGCCTCTCTACTCCCTCGAGGTAGGGATAAGGTCTACGTACGCATTACCCTCCCCAGACTCCACTAGTGAGATTTCACTGGGTCGTTGTTGTTGTTTTCTAGCAAGGCATTTGTGGTAAACTGGTAACAATTGCCTTCTAAATAGGTAAATGCATGTGAAAATCCTCGGTAATTATATGTCGTTACTCTTCAAGGACAATTCAAAAGCAGACCTAAGATTTTTACAGCCTTCACATGCCATTCACAATTTTTTGGGTATTCCATCCGGTGTCTAGTATTCACATTGAGGTTCGACTAAATTCAGATTCGCGCCGGAAAGTCCCGCATTAGGGGTAAAGCGCTTCCTAGCAATGAAGACTCCATACCCAGGTCTCGAACCCGAGACATATGATTAAGGATGAATGAATACTTAGCATTCCACCATAACCCTTGTTGGTCATTCACAAACTAACTGACATGTACAATATTATAGCATGTGCAAAACTAACCTCAATTGGCTCCAACTTCTACATTTTACTCTCTTTCTCATTTCAGGAGAGTGGAGAAAAACTTTCTGATAATTTAAAGTAAAGACTCATAGATCAATGTAGATAGAGATTTAGTAGGAAACGGACATATTCCATGTTAGCTTTTACAGAATGTGGGGAAAAAAGACGCAGATGGTAAAGTTAGATGGACCACTTGATTTTTACCAGTCCCTTCAAGTTCTGGTGTAGGATGGATACCTCTGCCGAACCATATGACAATACGACATTAGCTTACGCAGAATTTTACAAAAATGCATAGTGTGGACTTATTGTTATAATTCGGGTTGTACACGGGTTTGGGTCCAAGGGATTCTAAGAGTTTACTTCGTATCTTACTGTATATACACAAGGTTTTATAGAAAAATATTAAATGGACAAACTTGGTTAGAGAGAATTAACATATATAGCGGACCCCAACTTGTTTGAGATTGAGACATAGTAATAATATTTGTTGTAGTAATTATTTGAATTTTTTTTTTTGTGAATATCAGATGACACTACCACTAAGCGAGGGAACCGGTGAGACAATCAGGGTCCTATTTGCATGCCTAATTAACAACAAATTTCTCTTGATAAACTGTGTGCTGATCTTTTTTTCTCTCGACCTAACCTGAAGTGACGCTGAAAATCAAAAATCTCAGGGGACAACCAAAGCAGAGTGCTTAACTAGAGTAAGTATACCAATGAAAGGAAGTGACTAATGACAGTCACAATTCAACTCATATATTCCAATTTGAATAGAAACAGAACACCCTAAACCAACATTGATTGGTTTTAGATGCATTGCTCCTAACACAACAAAAACCAAAGTTGAGAAAGAAGATGCAGTGTAACAATGGATTCATGGTATATATTTGATACAAATGTCATAATCCTATAAATTAGTACAAATCTTAACTTTGTGAAAAAGAATGTGATTTCGAAAGGATGATGATGGGAATGCCTAGTGCAACGAACTTAACCTTTGAATAATCCCTCACTTCTTACTAAGATTTTTGCTGAGGAGAGATTAACCCATTATATATGCTCAAACCATGTCTAATTTTGAACAAGGAACAAAATCAACAGTATGCTTGAAAGTAGAAAATTAGGCATAAATGCTGAAGTACCTACAAGATTTTGATAGTTTGGAAAATGGTTAACTGAAATCACCAGTTAGGCATTTTCTCTTTTTCATTAACCAATTCCATTAAGAGCTTTCGTTTATTGTAATAAAGAAATTTTAAAGTATAAAATATTCATTTTGATACTCTATTTTGTCTGATAAAATTTACAATTTAGTCAAAAGTTTGCGAAGGTCAGCAGATTGTATTGATTGTTTGCAATTTTCTGTTTTCCTCGAAGACATAAACATATGCTTATCTGAGTAAAAGTTGACACCCCTTCGTCGTAAAAAAATATTTTTTCATGTGTAAAAGTTGACACCCCTTTGTTGAATCCCTTGACTTCTTCATATATTTGCTTTGTTTAAATTTTTAAACCCCTTAATTGAAAATTTGGCCCACTACTGATGGAGGCCAAGTTGGTCCAAGTGAATGGAGTTTAACTTATATATATAGATAGTATGAAGAAATTGTGCTCTATCAATGCAATTTTATCTGCTGTAACTGATCATTTGCATGTTTTTAACGTTCAAATTTATGTTTGCTACATAAAGTTACCTGTAATTAACTTTCAAGTATAGTATAAAGGCCCATTCACATTCCCATGCATGTTATTGAAACAAACCTTTATACATTTTAGGGACATTTTTACCCAAGCCCCCTAGCCCTCCTCCCTGCGTCAACAGAAAAATTGCAGTTATGGCGGTTGGTTCATGACGAATGGTATTTGAGCACTTCGTAATTAGTATCAGATCGAATTGTTATGATCCTACAAGTAACGTGTCGAGTTGTACCTGTAGCTAGAGTTTAACTTTTATACACTTATCGTGTAAGAGAATGTTCAAATCACCTAACTGATAATTACAAATATTACTCATATTGGTAACTTGGAATCAGAGATAGGTTACCTACTATAATGTAAATATTCTTTACACGATCATTATATATAAGTTAAATCTTACTAATACTATAGACAGCTTGGACATTGGGGCCAAAGTTAATGCATATTAAGTTGCGCAACCACAAACGGATTGGACAATATACTAGTATCAAATAACCTTGATTGGCGTTCGAGATGGCCCAAATTAAACTGCCATACGGACAACCATAATAACTACCTTTAGAAAATCACGACAGGAAAACAAAATAAAAGCTTAAATAGACTAGTAGCAACAATAATGGGGAAGACAAAGCTCCAATACAAAGCTTATTAGTAGGATTTAGGAAATGGCCACGCAAAATGGCTCCCAACTTGGAATCCGTTTGATCCTACTCCCACTTTCCTTGCATTTTCTTGGCCTTACGTACTCTCCTACCCCTTTTTCACTTCCTACATTTTCATGTTCATTGACTTGCGCTTCAGCTTCTTTTTCAGCTTGCTCATAACTATCAGGAATATGAGTGTTAATACCATCATTCATCAAAGAAAGTGTAAGCCTGCCATCTGCGCGTTCTGTTTGGAAGCAAGATTTGCATGAAGTGATGGTTGTGGCTTTCAAAATTAAGCGGCCACCTTCGCGTTGAGGTCTGACTTGAAAACCATTTAGTGAAGTTAGAGGAGGAGGAAAACTAGCTATCCGGTTATGTTTTTTAACAATTTCTCGACGTTTTGATCGTTGAACATCACGAGAATTCTCTTTTTCTGACAAGAAAGAAGAGTTTTCCTCTATGCCTTCGCTAATATCACTGCCTGTTTCGCTTCCTAAGTTCTCTGTGCACATTTCCAAGCTTTTAGGGCTAAGGGTGGAAGAAGAGCGGTTCATTAAAGGGTGAATATAGACTTCATTTTCTCTTTTTGCGTTATCTAGAGATTGTAAGAAACTCCATCCACAAATCTCTTCATTCGGTTCTACTCCTTTTGCTTCTGTTTCTTGCGAAAACATATTAAACTTAGACTGGGAAAAGATTAACGTGGGAGGGGACAGTTTGTTTATTAGGACATGTTTTTCAGGTAGTTGTGGCTCCATGCAAGATTGCAGCCCTTGACAGAGAACGGCGGTTGAGGCCATGCTGTTGTTTTTGAACAAGTACTATAATAAGGGAAACAGAGGAAGAAAACAGAATAGAAACAGAGGAAGAACAGGGGATTTGCGGTGAAACACAAGAAGAAAAACAGAACAGAACAGAAACAGAGGAAGAACAGGGGATTCGCTCCACTGCTTAATTGAAGTGTGAATTTTTCTGGGTTTTTATGAATCCGTACGTTTAGAATGACGATAAAGATTTTACTAAGTGTTAAATGTTAAATGACCTTGGCTCACTGAACAATAATAGGGAAAAAAATAGAGGATTTGCTCAACTACGTTTTAAGTGTGAAGGTAAAGAATAGGTAATAGAGAAAGAGGCACTGAATGAAAGAGAAGTGAATGAGCAAGTTTGAATTTATAGGAACAAAATGTAACCAGCTTGAGAATTGGTAGGGTACAGTCAAGTGGTTTAAAACTCATGTTCTAATTTATGTGGCGGCTTATCGTGGGTTTAAAAAAGAAACAAAAACTTTATGTTGTTATAAAATCATAGCATTAAAAATGAAATAGAAATTGAATGGTAAATGATTTCTAAGCATGGGAACGTAGATTCTATTTGAAACAGAATTATAAGAAAATTAAATCATATAAAATGAAATAGAGCGAGTGATAACATAGTGGCTAGGAGTTCTATTTTTAATACTCTCATGATCACAATTTTCCAATTGGATTTTTATACTCTTTACTATTCTATAAAATAACAATAGCAAAGTATCTAGTGTAATCCAACAAATGAGGTTTGGAGAGGATAGTGTTTACACAAATCTTACTGCTACCTTGTGTAGATTAGAGACCGTTTCTTATAGATATTTTTTACTATAAAAAGGAAACAGGAAAAAAAAAGTTGGACAAAGTTGCGAAGGAGGGAGACAACTCAATGAATATATAACACATATTTTTGTATATACTTTTTACTAAACCATACTACTATGGTACACATCCTCAATTTAATTTGTTTACTTAACAATAATAAATTGGTACCATTCCATATAGACGTGAATGAGTAAATTTTTAGCAAAATAGGGTGATCTAATTGCAAAGAGGAGGAGCAGAACTTTTGATGAATTGATGCCACTAGAATTATTTACTTAGCTTTTACTCTTGCTACAAAATATACGGAGGAAAGGAACAAGGAAAAGTCGAAGAAAGTGGAATGCTAGAATAATTTGAAATTGGACGAAGCTCATTGGTCATTGTTTCTCTTGGTTTTTAGTCCTCTCTTTTTTTTTTTTTTTCCTTTTTCTCTTTTTGTTAGTTTAGGTAGAAGACATAGATATTGGCTATTTAGCCTCTATACAATAGATAAAATCTGATTGGTCAAATTAGGAATTACTCTGAAAGAGGATGAATTTTCTTTATTCTGCCACTACATGAGGAGAACCCAAACCAAGATTCTTTACTCCCTAAACATTTATTAATTCATCAACTTTACATGATCTAAGTTTTTCATTTTGATGTAAAAAAATAATAACTTTTCATATATAATTTTGGACAAATAACCTTAACTAGAACAAATTTCTTCTTTCCAATGAATAAAAACAAATTCAAGAATCATGAACCACTTTCTCGAAATAAGCGTTATAGTTTGTTTTCAATACTCAGCGGCTGATAAGCGTTATAGTCTGTTTCCAATACTCAACGGCTTGATCAAAGTTGCCAAACATTTAAATCACCAAGCAGCACATAATGACATCTTAGTACACACTATAGAAGACTACATTAGTTTTATGAATCTTTTTTTCTTCTTCAATTTCTCCTCTTTTCTTGTATTTCATTAGAAAGCTTTGATTCAAGCTTCTTCTTACCATTGCATAAACCTGTCACGATCCAAAATCATAACCTGTCGTGATGGCACCTATCTCAATACTAGACAATCCGAAAATCTCATTAAACCATAAATTCTTTTAAGTCTGAAAATATAATATTTAAATACAATACAAAATTCTACAAATATTGATTCGAACACTCCCCAAAACCTGGTGCCACTAAGTACATGAGCATATAATATGGATGCAAGTCTGGAACATAAGGTCTATAATAGTCTAAGACCAAAATAGAGTAAACAAGGAGGTAGGAAAAGAGAGACAAAGTCTGCGAAACACGGCGGCTACCTCTGAATCTCCGGAAGATCAACTGCACGAGAGAATCAACACCCGCTATGTCCAGAAGCACTTGGATCTGCACATGAAGTGCAGGGTGTAGTATGAGTACAACCAACTCAGCAAGTAACAATAATAAATAAGGAATTAAAGATAATGACGAGCTATACAGTTATAGTTCATTTTCAGTAATTCCCGCAAATAATAGACATGCTTTCAAATCCAGCATTTTAAGTCAAATCAATTTTATACAGTTCAAGTTCATGTATTCGGATATAAAATCTTTCAGAAAATTTTACAACAATGACACATAACAACTAAGTACAACAATAAATGAAAAGCAAGTACAGTCTCTCAAGACAACAATCACTCCCTGGGCTCCCAACCCTCAGTACTCACTGGGCTTCCATCCCTCAGCACTCACACTCAATGGGTACCCGCGCTCACTGGGGGTGTACAGACACCGGAGGGGCTCCTACATGCCAAGCGCTATAATCTGCACGGACAACTCACGTGTTGCACGGGCAACTCACATGCTATAATATTAATATCCGGATCCGCACGGCCAACTCACGTGCTGCACGGACAATTCACGTACTATAATATAAATATTTGGATCTGCACGGCAAATTCATGTGTTGCATGGCCAACTCACATGTTATAGTATAATATAAGGATCCGCACGGCCAACTCACGTGCTATAGTATAATATCTCACAATTAGGCCCTCGGCCTCACTCAGCCATAAACCTCTCCAGTCTCTCAGGCTCTCAACAGTCATAAGATCAGCCCAAACAACAATGATATGATACATCAATAATGAACAAATAGAGACTGAGATAAAATAATCAAGTAAGCTGTGACCGAGTACAAAACAACAATTTAAGTAGATAATTCAATATGTATACGACCTCTGTGGGTCCCAACAATACCAACATATAGCCTAAGCATGGTTTCTAGTATGACTTATAATAAAATTTTCACGGGACCGACCAAGTTACAATCCCCTCGTTGCACGCCCAGACACCCGTTACCTAGCATATGCGTCATCTCCAAAGTAATCACACCATACCAATTTCCGGGGTTTCATACCCCTCAGGACCCGATTTAAAACTCTTACTTACCTCAAACCGTGTAATTTTTTATTCCGCTATGCCCTTGCCACGAGAATTGGTCTCCGAAAGCCTCGTACCTAGCCACAAATAATTCGTTTCAGTCAATAAAATTTATTGGAATTAATTCCATATGAAAATATTTTTTTTCCGTAAAAATCCGAAATGTAGCTCAAAACTTATCCGTAGGGCCCACATCTCGAAACCCGATAAAAGTTACAAAATCCAAAAGCCCATTCACCCATGAGTCTACCCATACCAATATTGCCAAAATCCGACCTCAACTCGACCCTCAAATCCACAATATAAACCAAGAGATTTTTCTAATCTTTCCAACTTAATTCACCCATTAAATGAGAAAACTAACCATGGATTCGGGTAATTTAACCAATAATGAGTTAAGAACACTTACCCAGTTGTTTTCTTTGAAAATCTCCCAAATATTGCCTCAATCCGAGCTTCAAATCGTTAAAAATGTAAACTTAAACTTTCTGTCCATACCTCTCTTCTTCGCAAACGCGACAGATCCCTCGTGTTCGCGAAGCACAACTCGACTGCGCAATAAATTTACCCTTCGCGAACGTGATCGTGGCTTCGCGAACGCGAAGCTTTACCAGCTCAGACCTTCGCGAACGCGACCACCACCTCGCGAATGCGTAGAACAAGAACCTGGGGTCCCCAATAGCCTCACTCCTCTTCGCGAACGCGACACCAATAACGCGTTCGCGATGCACACACAGACCATACCTTCGCGTTCGCGTTCGCGTTCTCCCCTTAGCGAACGCGAAGAAAAAAATATCACACTCAGAAAACACTCTTCGCGAACGTGGGGGCCCACTCGCGAACGCGAAAGAGAAAATTAAAATAATGCAGTAGCAGATTTCACCAATCTCACCAAGGCAAAAAATGATCCGTTAACCCCCAGGAACTCACCCGAGCCCTCCGGGACCTCAACCAAACATACCATCAAGTCCTAAAGTATCATACGAACTTAGTCGAACCCTCAAATAACCTCAAACAACGCTAAAACCATGAATCATACCCCAATTCAAGCCTAATGAACTTTAAAATTTTAAGTTTCTACAAACGACTCCGGAACCAATCAAATCACGTCCGATTGACCTCAAATTTTGCACACAAGTCATAAATGACATAACGGGGGTATTCTAATTTTCATAATCAGATTCCGACCCCGATATCAAAAAGTCAACCTCCCCGGTCAAACTTTCCAAAAATTTAACTTTCGGCATTTCAAGCCTAATTCCACCATGGACCTCCATATAATTTTTCGAACACGCTCCTAAGTCCAAAATTACCATACGGAGCTATTGAAATCATCAAAACTCAAATCCGAGTTTGCTTACATATAAGTCCACATCCGATCACTTTTCCAACTTAAAATTTTTAATTATAAGACTAAGTGTCTCATTTCACTCTGAATTTCTTTCGGACCCGAACCAACTACCCCGGCAAGTCATAAAATAATTGTAAAGCATAAATTGAGCAGTAAATGGGAAAACAGGGTTATAATACTCAAACGACCGGCCGGGTCGTTACAGTCTCCCCCTCTTAAATAAACATTCGTCCTCGAACGGGTTTAGAATCATACTTGGAGTATCAAATAGGTGTGGATATTTGCTACGCTTCTCCTGCTCAATCTCCCAAGTAGCTTCTGCGACTGGCTAGCCTCTCCTCTGTACCTTCACTGATGCTACGTTCTTTGACCTTAGCTTTCGAACCTGCCGGTCTAAAATAGCCATCGGCTCCACATCATAAGTCAAATTACCGTCCAGCTGTACTGTACAGAAATCCAGAATATGAGACAGATCTCCGACATATTTTCGGAGCATGGATACATGGAACACTAGATGAACACCTGATAGACTAGGTGGTAAAGCAAGTTCATAAGCCACTTCTCTAATCTTCTTAAGTATCTCAAAAGGCCCAATATACCGAGGGCTCAACTTGCCCTTCTTCCTGAACCTCAACACACCCTTCATGGGTAAACTCTTGAGCAAAACCTTCTCCCCCACCATGTGAACAACATCACGAACCTTCCTGTCGGCATAACTCTTCTGCCTAGACTGTGCCGTGCGAAGCCATTTCTGAATTACTTTGACCTTCTCTAAAGCACCCTGAACCAAGTCAGTACCCAATATTCTAACCTCACCCAGCTCAAACTAACCCATCGGAGACCGACACCGTCTCCTATATAAAACTTCATACGGAGCCATCTGAATACTCGACTGGTAACTGTTATTGTAAGCAAACTCCGCGAGTGGCAGAAATTGATCCCAAGAACCCCCAAAATCAATGACACAAGCGCGTAGCATATCCTCCAATATCTGAATATTGCGCTCGGACTGTCCGTCCGTCTGAGGGTGAAATACTGTACTCAAGTGAACCTGTGTGCCTAATTCTCGTTGCACTGCTCTCCAAAATTGTGATGTAAACTGCGTGCCCCGATTTGAAATGATGAACACTGGCACACCGTGTAGGCAAAGAATCTCGCGGATATAAATCTCAGCCAACCGCTCCGAAGAATAATTAATACCAACTGGAATAAAATGCATGGATTTGGTCAACCGATCTACAATCACCTAAACCGCATCAAACTTCCTCAATGTCCGTGGAAACCCAACTACGAAGTCCATGGTAATACGCTCCCATTTCCACTCCGAAATTTCAAGTCTCTGTAGTAATCCGCCCGATCTCTGATGCTCGTACTTTACCTGTTAACAATTTAGACACCGAGCTACAAACCCAATTATATCTTTCTTCATTTGCCTCCACCAATAGTGCTGCCTCAAATCCTGATACATCTTTGCGGCACCTGGATGAATGGAGTACCACGAACTGTGAGCTTCCTGGAGAATCAACTCACGCAAACCATCTACATTAGGCACACATAGACTGCCCTGCATCTGTAATACACCGTCATCTCCAATTGTGACTTCCTTGGCATCACCGTGTTGAACCGTGTCCTTAAGGACAAGCAGATGTGGATCATCATACTGGCGCACTCTGATGCGATCATATAAAGAAGACCGAGAAACCATACAAGCCAAAACTCGATTCGGCTCGGAAATATCCAATCTAACAAACTGGTTGGCCAAGTCTTGAACATCCAATGCTAAAGGCCTCTCTGCTACCGGTAAGTATGATAAGCTGCCCAAACTCTCTGCCTTACGACTCAAGGCATCGGCCACCACATTGGCCTTTCCGGAATGATAGAGAATGGTAATATCATACTCTTTAAGTAACTCTAACCACCCCGCTGCCGCAAATTAAGATCCTTATATTTAAACAAATGTTGTAGACTCTGATGATCGGTATATACCTCACACTGGACACCGTACAAGTAATGCCGCCAGATTTTTAAGGCATGAACAATAGCTGCTAACTCAAGATCGTGGACTGGATAATTCTTCTCATGTACCTTTAACTGTCTGGATGTATAGGCAATCGCCCTACCGTCTTGCATAAGCACTGTGCCAAGACCAATACGCGACGCGTCATAATACACAGTATAAGACTCTGAACCTGTAGGCAACACCAATACTGGAGTTGTAGTCAAAGCTGTCTTGAGCTTCCGAAAGCTCTCTTCACACTCATCTGACCACCTAAACGGAGCATCTTTCTGGGTCAATTTAGTCATAGGCGATGCAATAGATGAGAATCCCTCCACGAA
>AWOL01S0080194.1:0-14130 GCA_000715115.1 Nicotiana otophora | reverse complement strand
TGGATCCACCTTAATTCCTTCATTGGACACTATATGTCCCAAGAATGCCACCGAACTAAGCCAGAACTCGCACTTAGAGAATTTGGCATAAAGTCTCTTCTCTCTCATCCTCTATAATATAATACCCAAGTGTTGTGCATGCTCCTCCTGGCTACGCGAGTACACCAGAATATCATCAATAAATACTACGACTAATAAATCAAGATATGGCTGGAACACACTATTCATCAAATGCATAAATGCTGTTGGGGCATTGGTTAGCCCAAAAGACATCACAAGAAATTCGTAGTGGCCATAACGAGTTCAGAATGC
Organism: Nicotiana otophora; assembly: GCA_000715115.1. Taxonomy (NCBI): domain Eukaryota; kingdom Viridiplantae; phylum Streptophyta; class Magnoliopsida; order Solanales; family Solanaceae; genus Nicotiana; species Nicotiana otophora. Next base: position 13,818 of record AWOL01S0080194.1, on the reverse strand, counting down.
CGTCTTTAGAATATCCTAATCCCGAATTTTCAACTGGTGATACCCAGATCTCAAATCAATTTTGGAGAACACCCTCGCTCCCTGAAGCTGGTCAAATAAGTCATCTATACGCGGTAAAGGATATTTATTCTTGATTGTAACTTTGTTCAATTGTCTATAATCAATGCACATTCGCATAGTACCATCTTTCTTTTTCACAAACAAAACCGGTGCACCCCAAGGTGACACACTAGGCCTAATAAACCCCTTTTCAATGAGTTCCTGAAGTTGCTCTTTCAATTCTTTTAACTCAGCTAGTGTCATACGATATGGAGGAATAGAAATGGGCTAAGTTCCCTGCACCAAGTCAATACCGAAATCAATATCCCTGTCGGGTGGCAAACCCGGCAGGTCTGCAGGAAATACATTCGGAAAGTCTCGCACGAGCGGTACTAAATCAATAATAGGAGTATCTACATCAATATCCCTCACAAAGGCCAAATATGACAGACATCCCTTTCCAACCATACGTTGGGCCTTCAAATAAGAAATTACCATGCTAGGAACAAAATCTAGAGAACCTCTCCATTCAACCTTTGGCAATCCCGGCATCGTCAACGTCAAGATTTTTGCGTGACAGTCCAAAATAGCATGACATGGAGACAACTAATCCATACCCAGGATTACATCTAAATCAACCATACCGAGTAATAAGAGATCAACTCTAGTCTCCATATCCCCAATAGTTACCAAACACGACCGATACACACGATCCATAGTAATAATATCGCCCACCGGTGTAGATACACAAACATGTGAAACTAAGGACTCACATGACATATCCAGATAATGAGCAAAATACGATGATATATATGAATAAGTGGAACCAGGGTCAAATAATATAGAAGCCTACCTGTGGCACACTGAAATAATACCTGTGATCACTGCATCTGAGGCAACAACATCTGGCCTGGCAGGAAAAATATAGAATTGAGCATGCCCGCCACCTGATCGTCCTCCCTCTCTTGGGCAACCCCTAGCTGCCTGACCCCTACCCCGAGTTGGCTGGGCGGGTGGTAGAACCGCTGGTGTTAGTGCCGTCAGTCGAGGACTCTACTGTGGAGCGCCACTCAACAGCCTAGGACACTCTCTATTGAAATGGCCAAATTCTCCACACTCAAAATAACTCCTCCTCTGACGGAACTACTGCTCCTGATAACCTGAGGAATTACCTGCAGAAGCCTGAGCGAATGAGGCATGATGAGAATTCTGTGCTGGTAGTGCACTGAATGAAGACTGGAATGAGTGAGCACTGTAAGAATCATGGCTAGATGATGCACCACGATGAACTGGACGACTCGTATGAGCGTGTCTGTAAGAACGACCGCTACCGCGATAAAACTGACCCCCTAAATAAACACCGCTGTAATCACCTAGACCACGAGGCCTCTTAGCCTCTCTCTCTCTCTCCATGTTCCTGGCTGCGAACCATCTCTATCTGCCGAGCAATGTCCACTACTTCATCAAAAGTAGCACCAGATACCCTCTCCCTAGTCATAAGTAACCGCAGCTGATATGTGAGGCCATCAATGAACCTCCTAATCCTCTCCCTATCATTGGGAACCAACCAGACTGCGTGACGAGCCAACTAAGAAAATCGCATCTCGTACTGCGTCACAGACATATCACCCTGGCGAAGCTGCTCAAATTGACTGCGCAGCTCCTCTCTGTGGGACTGAGGCACAAACTTCTCCAAAAAGACCACGGAGAATTGTTACCAAGTAAGGGGTGTTACACCAACAAGCCTACGCCTCTCGTAAGTCTCCCACCATCTGAGTGCAGCCCCAGAAAACTGAAAAGTAGTGAATGAGACCGCATTGGATTCCAGAATACCCGCTGTCCGAAGGATCCGTTGATACCTATCCAGAAAACCCCGAGCATCCTCTGACTCGGTACCGCTAAATGGTGGAGGTCGAAGCCTCTCAAATATCTCAAGTCTCCTCTGCTCATCATCTGCCATAACAGGAACTATCGGGGCCTAAACAGCTGCAAATCGGCTAGGCTGGTAGTGCCCCGGTATCTTAAGTCCATGTACTACCTGGTCTGGAGTACGGGGAATAGGGGTATGAGTACCTCCCCCGGCCTGAGATGTGGCAGGTGTGGCCTAAGCCAAAACCACCTGAGCCAGACCAGTGCAAGCTGCCAATATCTGGGCCAAAGTCTCCTGAAGGCCTGGAATCTCAAGGGGCACAGCTGGTGCCTGAGCTGATCCTGTCGGCTCAGCTATATCTGAAATCTGCCCCTGAGCTGGAGCAACTGGTGGTACTATAGGTGCTGGTCCAACTGTGGTACGAGCTACACCTCGACTTCTACCTCGACCCCAGCCTCTACCACGGCCCCGGCCTCTCGCGGCCCCAACTGGTGGCACTGGTGGCTGACCGTCAGATCCGGTAGTACATGTCTTCACTATCTGTGAGAGAATAGAATAACAGAAATTTAGTTTCCGGAATCAACAAATTCGCACGACAGAATACAAGAAAGTGAAATTTTCTAAAGGGTTCTGTAGCCTCTCGAAGATAAGTACAAACGTCTCCGTACCGATCCACAAGACTCTACTAAACTTGCTCATGACTCGTGAGATCTATGTAACCTAGGCTCTGATACCAACTTGTCACGATCCAAAATCCTAACATGTCGTGATGTCGCCTAGCTCAATACTAGGCAAGCCGAAAATCTCATTAAACCACAAATTCTTTTAAGTCTGAAAATATAATATTTAAATACAATACAAATTTCCACAAATACTTATTCGAACACTCTACAAAACCTGGTGTCACTGAGTACATGAGCATCTAATATGGATACAAGTCTGGAACATAAGGTCTATAATAGTCTAAGACCAAAATACACCAAACAAGGAGGTAGGAAAAGAGAGACAAGGTCTGCGAAACACGACAGCTACCTCTGAATCTCTGAAGATCAACTGCACGAGAGAATCAACACCCGTTATGTCCAGAAGCACTTGGATCTGCACACGAAGTGTAGGGTGTAGTGTGAGTACTACCAACTCAGCAAGTAATAATAATAAATAAGGAATTGAAGATAATGACGAGCTACACAGTTATAGTTCATTTTCAGTAATACCCGCAAAGAATAGACATGCTTTCAAATCCAGTATTTTAAGTCAAATCAATTCTATACAGTTCAAGTTCACGTATTCCGGATATAAAAATCTTTGAGAAAATTTCACAACAATGACAGATAGCAACTAAGTGCAACAACAAATGAAAAGCAAGTACAGCCTCTCAGGACAACAATCACTCACTATGCTCCCAGCTCTCAGTACTCACTGGGCTTCCAGCCCTCAACACTCGCACTCAATGGGTACCCGCGCTCACTGGAGGTGTACAGAGTCCGGAGGAGATCCTATAGCTCAAGCGCTATAATCTGCACGGACAACTCACGTGTTGCACGAACAACTCACGTGCTATAATATAAATATTTGGATCCTCACGGCCAACTCACGTGCTGCACGGACAACTCATGTGCTATAATATAAATATCTGGATCCGCACGGCCAACTCACATGCTATAGTATAATATAAGGATCCGCACGGACAACTCATGTGTTGCACGGCCAACTCACGTGTTATAGTATAATATCTCACAATTAGGCCATCGGCCTCACTCAGTCATAAATCTCTCCAGTCTCCCGGGCTCTCAACAGTCATAAGATCAGCCCAAACAACAATGATATGATACATCAATAATGAACAAATAGAGACTGAGATAAAATAATCAAGTAAGTTGTGACTGAGTACAAAATAACAATTTAAGTAGATAATTCAACATGTATACGACCTTTGTGGGTCCCAACAATACCAACATATAGCCTAAGCATGGTTTCTAGCATGACTTATAGTCAAATTTCCACAGGACAGACCAAGTCACAATCCCCTCAGTGCACGCCCACACGCCCGTCACCTAGCATGTGTGTTACCTCTAAAGTAATCACATGATACTAATTTTCGGGTTTCATACCCTCAGGACCAGATTTAAAATTGTTACTTACCTCAAACCGTGTAATTATTTATTTTGCTATGCCCTTGCCACGAGAATTGGTCTCTGAAAGCCTCGTATCTAGCCACAAATAATTCATTTCAGTGAATAAAATTTATTGGAATTAATTTCATATGAAAATATAATTTTTTCCATAAAAATCCAAAATTTAGCTCAAAAATTGCCTGTGGGGCCCACATTCTCGGAACTCGACAAAAGTTACAAAATCTGAAAGCCCATTCAATCATGAGTTTACCCATACCAATTTTACCAAAATTTGACCTCAGCTCGACCCTCAAATCCACAATTTAAACCAAGAGGTTTTTCTAATCTTTTCAACTTAATTCACCCATTAAATGATAGAAACAACCATGGATTTGGGTAATTTAACCAATATTGAGTTAAGAACACTTACCCGTTGTTTCCTCTGAAAATCTCGCAAAAATCGCCTCAATCTGAGCTCCAAATCGTTAAAAATGTCCCATTTTCTGAACTTAAACTTTCTGTCCAGACCTCTCTTCTTCGCGAACGCGACAGGTCCCTTCGCGAACACGACCGTGGCTTCACAAACGCGAAGCTTTACCAGCTCAGACCTTCGCGAACGCGACCGTCCCCAATAGCCTCACTCCTCTTCGCGAACGCGACACCACTAACGCGTTCGCGATGCACATACAGACCATACCTTCACGTTCTCCCCTTTGCGAACGAGAAGAACAAAACATTACACTCAGAAAACACTCTTTGCGAGCGCGAGGGCCCACTCGCGAACGCGAAAGAGAAAAGCAGAAAAATGCAGCAGCAGATATCAACAATCTCACCAAGGCCAAAAATGATTCGTTAACCTCCCGGAACTCACCCGAGCCCCCCAGGACCTCAATCAAACATACCATCAAGTCGTAAAACATCATACGAACTTAGTCGAACCCTCAAATCACCTCAAACAACGCTAAAATCACGAATCATACCCCAATTCAAGCCTAATGAACTTTGAAATTTCAAGTTTCTACAAACGACTCCGGAGCCTATCAAATCACGTCCGATTGACCTCAAATTTTGCACACAAGTCATAAATGACATAACGGAGGTATTTCAATTTTCATAATCGGATTCCGACCCCGATATCAAAAAGTCAATCCCCTTGTCAAACTTTCCAAAATTTTAACTTTCGGCATTTCAAGCCTAATTCCACCATGAACCTCCAAATAATTTTTCGGACACGCTCCTAAGTCCAAAATTACCATACTAAGCTATTGAAATTATCAAAATTCAAATCCGAGATCGTTTATACATAAATCCACATCCGGTCACTTTTCTAACTTAAAATTTTTAATTATGAGACTAAGTGTCTCATTTCACTCCGAATTCTTTCCGGACCCGAACCAACTACCCCGACAAGTCATAAAATAACTGTAAAGCATTAATTGAGCGGTAAATAAGGAAACGGGATTATAATACTCAAACGACCGGCCGGGTCGTTATAAAACCAGATTGAAGAATCAAGAAATCACTTTTTTCTCAATTACTTCATAATGCTGTCAAACGTCTTTTAAACCAATTGAATACACTATGTCCTCTTAGCATATACTCCTTTCGTTTCAATTTGTTTGAACCTTTTCGGAGTACAAACGTCAAATTAACTAATTTTCAATGTGAATTCGGACGTAAATTCTTTAAGTTTTTATAAATTAAATTTACATATGTAGAAACTATATAAAAAGTATGATAAGTTACAATAGTTAACAATTGGAAATATATAAAATATGCCAAAATAACAGTATGTACCCTGTTGGGGCATAGAGAAACCAAATCAACATCTTATTGGATTTTGGTTGAAGCTTTTCTATTTATTGGTCAATCTTTTAAGACACAGCAGGGACAGCTCGTGGAGAACCAACACTATGAACTATGATTGTGATTAATAATTTTCAAGATTGGATCCTAGTAATGCGTTATCTGGTTGGCTCATTAATATGCAGTATTAACCATTAAGAAGCAGGCAACTCTTTTTTAGTATCTCGCATTCAGTGTTTGTTTCTTATTTTTTCTTAACCTTTGTCCTGTACACTGTACCTAGTACTCTAGGCAACATACGTTCCACCCCTCCGTTCTTCCGAAGTTTTAGCTCACGTTTGGTCATATATTTTGCCAATTTGTTTTTAATAAATTTTTGGCAAAATATGTTTGTTTATAGATTTTATCATCCCTCCTCCTCAGAGACGAAGTCAGGATTTGAAGCTTATGGATTCGTGTTATTGAGTTCTAAATTAACAATTTATACATATCAATACATTTTGTAAGACAAAAATAGATTTTAGATCAAAATTAATGTGTTCGGACGAACCCGCAAATGTTACGTTAGCTCCGCCCCTGCTTCTTCCGAAGTCTTAGTCCTTATAGTTCTAGAAATATTTTGTAACAAGTATACATGTGTTACCTTTTGGATTCATGATTTAAATTTTTGAAAGTAACTATCTGCAATATTCTTTTGTGACGGGAACGAAAATTTTGTTTAATTTTTCAATAAAAAAATCAACAATATATATATAGGTTCAATCGAAAGAAAGTATGCACCCACATTATGGTATTCATATATTCATGTATGGTTTGTGCTCGTGTTTACTACAATTAGTTAACTCAATTATTAAGTGGTACAAATTACTTGTACTATCACAATGAAGATCTTAAGTTATCTTTGCGCTTACAGTATTGACCTCAAATCATCTAATAAAAGCAAACATATAATTGTTTCTACAACTAAACAACAACAACATAGTCTGTTGATAAGAATGTCCCCCACAATAAACCCTAGCCATAAACTAGGGTTCCTTTTAATCTTTGCTACTGATTCCTTTTGCTTTGTTTAGAGATTAATTTGTCTCATATTAGCCGACCAAGTAGCTTGCTGCTGCACCACTTGACCTTTCTTCACAGGCAATTCATACTTAAAATAGTGCATTGCTTGGTATACTTTCGTAAAGGTCTTAAATGGAAAGACGACAACAACAACAATAACAACCCAATATAATCCCACTAGTGGGGTCTGGGGAGGGTAGTGTGTACGCAGACCTTACCCCTACCCTGGGGTAGAGAGGCTGTTTCCAAATGACCCTCGGCATCCTTCCCTCCAAGAACTCCCCACCTTGCTCTTGGGGTGACTCGAACTCACAACCTCTTGATTGGAAGTGGAGAGTGCTTACCATCAGAGCAACCCACCTTGTCAATAAATGGAAAGACAAAGGACCCTATTTAGGACTAACCGCTGTTAATATTTTAAAATTTGTTATTTTAAACATGTCATATCATTTCAATAACAATAGAACATATAATAAGGTAAAATGAAAAGTTTAAAGTTAAAGAATTTTCCAATATAGTAATCTGCCGTTCTATTTGAAATAGACCAAAAAAAGGCTCGCTTACCATTTTTGTAAAGGCCTCAAATGGAAAGATGGAGGACATGTTCACAGCTAATGCATGTCAGACATAAATTCAGCTAATAAGCAAATTTTCAGTTTCAAATACGTACTATTTATTCAAAAATAGCTTCAGCACTAAAAATATATTTTTAAAAGCTAGTTAAATTCAGGTTAGCCAAAGGGACTCAAAAATGTTACATGCTCGGTTTGTTCCAAAGTCGCGAGCATGTGTTTTATCATGGACACAGCACATTCTTTGACAAAGTTTGATTACAATAATAACCTTTTACATATGCAGCAACAACAACCCAGTATAATGCCACTAGTGGGGTCTGGATAGGGTAGTGTGTATGCAGACCTTACCCCTACCATGAGGTAGAGAGGCTGTTTCCAATAAACCCTCGGCATCCTTCCCTCCAAGAATTACCCACCTTGCTCTTGGGGTGACTCGAACTCACAACCTCTTGATTGGAAATGGAGGTTGCTTACCATCAGAGCAACCCCTCTTGTCCCTAACCTTTTACATATGGCAGCAAGATAATTGCTTCCCTTTCTACACCTTCTCCGACCTTCATTTCACATATGCAGAATTTGAACATAGAATTTAGTCTAATATTGCCTAGTTTATATCTGGACTTAAGTTAGAATACTTCGGCTAACTCCAACCAAAGGAATTATAGCCAAACTATAATCTAGTTGTTTGAAGATAATAGTTACAACCCAAGATTAAGAACCAATGTCACCATTGCTGTATGACTTATATAGCTTGCCTGACACTAATGGAACTCGAGAACCAATTACACCATTTGCAGCTTCATTGAGTAGGTTCGGCAGTATACATTTCTAGCTTGCAAGCATTTCTGAACCACCCCAAAATTCACATGAAAGGCGCGAACAGCTTCCTGGGCTTTTCCCCGTCTATATACTTTTATGTTTGATCGGAAGCTTCCAAGAATTTTCCACAAGCTTCAATTGACATGCATGAAAGCACTAGAACAAGGTCTGAAATGCACAGGTCTACCTGGGTGGCCGTTCTAGTGCTATCCAACCAAATTTCCCTTTCCGAAAATCTTGCAAGATACGAAATGCTGCTTGGTTATTGTCCGAGTTAAATAACTGAGCAGCGAGCTTCTGAACAAATCTGCAACCAAAACAAACAAAGATCAAGTTGGAAATATAGACCAAATTCCTGCAAGGGTACACATAATTCCAGATGAACCATTTGGGTATAATTTTCCATACATACGTTCTACCACAGCGCCCATCTGTCTCAATCTTGTAGCGGTCACGAAGAGCTTTATTACCTGGTCAGAGTGACCCATGTCAGAAAAATAGAAGGCAACACCTATACAAGCAGCTTAAAATGAATACTTCTGGGCAGACCCTCCAATTCCTAATGGAATCGCTTGTTACATTCCAGAGGCTCAAAGTGCATGCCCAGGTGCAATAATAGATCTATTAGGATGAGTAACTAATCTTGTCTAAATAAGATCTGGTAATGATTTCTGACGCACAGTATCTTCAATGACGTTTTACCAACAAGAACCTACCTACACGAGTGAATTGTATGTGCTAAAGTGATTGAAGTCTCGAAATATTTTCAAGTGGGAGAGCAGTATATCTGAAGGACAGGAAACATACCAACAGTTGGAAGCTTCGAAAGCATCTGTACAAGAATGGCCGCAACATCTGTAGCATTATAAGATCTCTCTCCGATATCATCACATATGGCTAGCTTTATTGCTGCTGCCTGATCACTGATCCTCATTGGAATTATGCCAGGTGAATCCAGTAGCTCTAGATCTTTCCCGAAACGGACCCACCTTTTCAAAAGGAGCAGGTAGAAAATTAAAAGGAAGAAGAGACTGTAATATCTAATCTAGTATTTTTAAATTAAATTGACGAATACCTTCCTTTCAGCATAACAATTACACAGACCTAAATTATCCAGTGGTGAAAATCTTCTCAGTTCCACTTAGCAGATCAATATTTTGAAATAGATTGCTATATATTTAAAATTGCACCAGTTTCAACATAATGCTTAATTTTAAAATAAATAGAAAGTTGAAATGATTCACGAGGTGTCGGAATGAGACGGCGAAATAGAGAAGAAAGTACAACCTTATCACGCCCCCCCCCGGTCACTTAAAAGTAAGAAGAGATATACGCTTCGGAATCAAAATTGTGTGGGATTCTTTTTGGAATCAAATAGCTAATGAACTTGCGGCAAAAGGAAAGAGTAAGGAGCTCAAGACATACTTCAGCTCTCTGGTAACACCTGGTCTTGGGGCTGCAGGACACATCCGACGCTTCAGCAAACGATTTACCAGAGATGACTTACCAACATTTGGATACCCGACTACACCAGCTCGAACCTGTCAAAACATATAAAATATCTCACTAGAAAAAATAACACAGAAGAAGCAGATATTAAGTCTGCTACGCTAACTCAGGAAGTAGTTCCTTAATTTTCTCATTTCATCAACTAGTGAACCAAATAAGATCTTCTATTCTGCTACATAATTTCCAAATGTTGCTCATCAGTACATTGGTACAGGAGTATGGCAACACAAATAATGCTTTTCCACTGGTGTACAATCAAACCAAATTATCAGACGGTAAAACTTTGAAGTTTAGCATTGAACTCCTTGCATTTCTTTTATATCACCAGAGATGCTTCCAACAGTCTATATGTATATGATGAAGATGACATATTAAATACAATGCAAAATCAGAATTGGAGTGCTACCATTAGTCATGAACCTACTGAATTTGGTGGATTGAATGAAAGAAATCATTGGTACTTGACAACTGAAATGGGCTCACGCAGATCTACCAGTTCAAATACTTCTGACGGTCTATATGTAAATGATGAAGATGACATATAGGTACAAAAGGGGAGCGAGATTGCTAACTTTAGTCACAAACCAACTGAATTTGGTAGATTGAAAGCAAGAGATTTTTTTAAGTTTCATTTGTCTTGACAACTGAAATGAGCTCATGACAGATCTACAGTCTAAAGGCATGGATCAGTCTTAGTAAACTCACTGGACGAGGAAGTAGTCCTTTTTCTCTACGTTTTATGTTCACAGTACCCGCTAATGCTTTTGCCAACCTTCCAAGCTTCAGTGTTCCCTGAAATTTGCCCAATACGTGAATCAACAGAAGTATAATAACACTGTTCGTTCTAGCATAAACGAGTGCACACTATTTTATTACCATTCCAAGCTGGCCATTGGAGAAAACAACTCTAATCCCTTGCTTAGCATAATAAGTTGCCCAAGCATTCCGATCAGCAGTTGATATCATATCCTCTCGATTCAAAACCAAAATCCTCTTTCTGTTGCCAAGCCATGAGTCCATCTGCTCATCGAAATTGAATTACTAACAGAACAAGTAGATGACAGTTGAAAAGAGACAAGATTAGAATCCCACATGCAAGAGGAGTCTTTTGCTGTTATAAAATGCCAGTGATCATGAATTTACATACTCTACAATGCATAAAACAATATGTATACCACAAGTTGATTAATGGCTTGATATCCTAAATGGAAGTCAAGAAAAGTAATTATGAACTGCAGTTTGCATGTATAATCTATCCTGGTTCAAAAGAGGTTCTTGTGTATTTACTTCACAGCACAGTCTTCGCATCATTGGAAAAACCTTGTTTGACTTAGCTGAAAGGGAATAGTGTCAAACTGCCACCTAACAATTATCTAGTCTTTGAAACGGCAAACCATAAGGTGATACAAAGACTTGTTAAGTATATCATTAATTATCTCAAGTTCAAAACACTAATGCTGAAATGAATTAAACTGCAATTCAATATGGCATTTCTAAGCCAGACTAAGAAAACTTTGAGATGGAGTATCAGTTCAAACTAAGCACAACAGCTATGTAGAAAGAATGGGCCAGGGCTATGAAATAGTTGGCCATTGCTATATAGGCAATCAATAAGCAGAACACCTAGCAGTCACAAGTCTAATCAGAAATTGTCAAAGCATAATACATATCAGATTTTAAATGTAAAAAATGCACTTCAAAGCACTTTCTCCAATTTTACATAACATCAAGTCTTCAGTGGTAAAGGTTGCTTAGGATGACACAATCAGCATTCGTCCACATTTACCTAGCTGTTGGGAAGGCAGTCTAGGTTACTAGCTCATTACTCAACCAAAGACAGCATTCAAGCATACAACATAACGTTCAATAACCTAGCCAAAATACACAGCCCAAAAAACCATTAGATAAATTTCTAACCTGTGGATGACTTGTGGACATAGGAATTCTTGCATCTCGAACCTCTATGACAACATCCATCAGTTTCAACTGTTCCTTAAGCTCTTTCTCAGTTTTTGCGATATGACCAGGATACCACTATTTAAATTATAGTAGCATTAGTATTAGAAGGTAAAACATTTGGAACCAAATGAAAAGGTTGAAACGATTCAGAAGTGCAATGTCAAGTTCACACCTTGTACATACCTGAACTGGTCGTAAAGTCTTTGTCCAATGATAAAGATCAGCTTCTACATCATTCCAGTCATATTCTTCTTGGAAGCCTTCAAAAGCATTACCAAGTTTTAAATTCGCATTGCCAGACTCTCCAGCACCTTTCCAACCAACAACCTGAAAAGTTGATTCACAATACGTTATTTCTTGAAACAGAGAATAAAAGAAAGTGATAGTAGAAAAGTTGATTCACGATAACGTTATGAGAGTCTCCAGACATTTTGTAATATGATTAGCGAAAGTTGTACCAAAAAATCAACAAGAGCAAGAAAGAATTGATCAGAATTCAGATGATAAATATTCCCCACATAAGAGACAATTTTCTGCATCTGACTGTTGCATGTGATAATGGAATAACGAATATATCACTATGCTAGCCTAATAGAAAAACAAAAACATAATACAAACCACAATCCATGAATGTCAGTTTTAGCCATAGCTTCAGCTTACTGAAAAGGGGGGAAACAGATGATCGTATATATGCCAACATGCAACATGGAAATAAAGCATGAAATATAGGCATTCTGCAGCTTCAAAGTCACCATGCTTTTCACGTTAGGTCAAGTGAGAAATGATAAAATTCAAATAACTTGTATTACATGGAAGAGTTAAAGCTAGCAAAGCAAGCTCAAAGACTCACAAAAGGATGCTGTTAATTTTTTAACTTCTTGGTATGTCTTGTCAAAATGAAAAACAAGCTGAACAGGTTCTATGGACCGACTGCTACATGAGACCGCATTAATTTTTGAAAGAGATCTGAGACTGTCATATGCTCAATGATGGATTTGGTTTTTCGTTTATATAAATAGATATAAGTTGATAGCACCCTCCACTTCCAACCAATAGGTTGTGAGTTCGAGTCACCCCAAGAGCAAGGTGGGGAGTTCTTGGAGGGAGGGAGCCGAGGGTCTATCAGAAACAGTCTCTCTACCCCAGGGTAGGGGTAAGGTTTGCGTACACACTACCCTCCCCAGACCCCACTAGTGGGATTATACTGGGTTGTTGTTGTTGTTGTTGTTGATAGCAATTGATGAAACCCCAGATCAATGCAGTCAGAAAGTTACTCCGCTAAGCTAGAAAAAGGAAGTCTTTTGCGAAGCTGAAACTGCACGTTTGTATTCATTGTTACAATCAATCCAGTGGTCTGAACGTATACCCTCAATATTCCCGATGCTCATTTCTGGTTATACCTCAGCCCATAACATCAAAACAAGGCACCTTTCAAAAAACAAGAATCCTAGCTTGACATAATTGTCACATACCATTTACTATAATTCCAAAGTCTAGGCTCAGCTTCAAAACAACAACATAGGAAATCGCCTTGCGCCCATGAGTTAGAAAAGAACATAATGTTGACTGATCCTTGAGCAAATAAAAGGAGCCAAGACATTTAGTTCATTAAAGCTGGCACTCAGAGAATGGACATGGCATCCCAAATACTGATGGCTTGCTTTCGTTCACCTTTATATATCTTTCCCGTCATTAGCTAACTCTGCCTTTGGACTCGAGTTATCTCATGCTTGTTCACCTTTACGTCACACTGTCTTCAGCAGCTCACTATCTTTATCATACCTTCACTCTTTGGCCCAAAAGAAGTGCCCTATGGAACCTACCTTACTGGACCTCGGTGGATACACAGATTCAACCTTACATCAAAGGTATTTTACTATACGCTTGCTCAATTTCAATTGATTGGAATCCAATTACATTCCCCTACAACATATTCGCGGATTTACCATGTAACATATGGGTTCACGCAAACCCAGTAGCTTTTGCTCAGTCGGTGTATATTTATTGTTAGGATCGGGAACCCGGGTAGTGCGGAATTTAGCCAAACAACGGTATAATGACAATA
>AWOL01S0080183.1:0-12676 GCA_000715115.1 Nicotiana otophora | reverse complement strand
GAATATTTTTGTAAGATTTTCGTACTCATTGTGATGGAGCCGTGAGCTCTTTATTGTGAAAAAGTATTATTGATGATTTATTTTGGCATGATCCGTGAGCTCTTTATTGTGGAAAATATTGTTGTTGAATTATTTGGGCAAGTTAAATTATTTGAGCACTTGAGTTGCAAATTGTGATATATTGTGATATTGATACGCATACGGTGGTATAAGGTCTGGGTATTGAAACGCATGCGGTGAGATAAGAGTGGCTTGATACGCGTGACTTGTAGGGGGAACTACTAGAAGTCATGTGGTGTGATAAGGATGGCTAAAATGCGGGATGCTATTTCGGGGAAAATATTTTGTGAAGGCTCCCGCGGTGAGGTAAGGAAATGAGATATTGTGAATTTATTTATGATTTGGGACTACGAGGTGGTACCTCACGAGTACCCTTGTTGATATTGATTTATGGCCATAGTTGCCTTTGATTTTTGTTGTGATCTTTCTTAAAGTTGAAAAGAAATTCTGTTTTGTTTCCACGAGGTATTTATTTATAATTATTTGGTGTAATTTAATGTGACATACTACTTGATTAATTTCCATTGTCATTTTATCTTATTATATTGTTTAAACATTTTTACCATGTCATTATTTATTCTCCAGTAGGGCCTGACCTGACCTCGTCACTACTCTATCAAGGTTAGGCTTGACACTTACTGGGTACCACTGTGGTGTACTCATACTACGCTTCTGCACATCTTTTTGTACAGATCCAGGTACATCTTATCAGACCAGGCATCAGTAAACTAGCTGTACGAGGAGACTTTGAGGTATATCTGCCAGCGCCCGCAGACTCCAGAGTCCCCTTTTATTTTTGTTACGTTGCTTCCTTATTTTCTTTAGACTCTATTATATAGAGACATTGAGGATAAATTTTTAGAATAATTTGAATTGTAGTTTATTTATTTCAAATATTTATTATTATTCCGCATTGATAGGCTTACCTAGTCTTAGAGACTAGGTGCCATCAAGACATCCTACGGAGGCAATTTGGGATCGTGACACTAGAAAGATTCATGACTGAGTGAGGCCGAGGGCCTGATTGTGAGGAAAATTATGGGATCGGGATGCACACCACAGCAGGCCATATTGGCTTTATTATATCACGTGAGTTGTACGTGCGGATCCAGATATTATTATAGCACGTGAGTTGTCAATGCAGATTATAGCGCTTGGGCTAAAGGAGCCCCTCCGAAGTTTGTACACATCCCCTAGTGAGCGCAGGTACCTACTGAGTGCGAGTGCCGAGTGCTGAGTGATTGGAAGGCATGAGAGATGGTGAGGTATGCCCGGGGGGCTGTTTACGAGTAATTGTAAGGTAAGCCCGAGGAGCTGTATACGAGTGATTGTGAGGTCTGTCTGAGGGGTTGTTTATGATTTTATTACGGAGTTGCACCGCATTGGCATGCTCACATGACATACATGCATAGAGATGTATTTTCCTTAAGCTGTACAACATCACATCATTCATGATTTCTCACACATTTTGACAGATGGGCATAGTGATGCATTTGTTTTTACACGGGTTATCTGGAAGGAAAATGAAACACCTCATTTATTATTGAGAGGCTTTTTGGGAAAAATTATTGTTTTCACACTTATTCATATTTTTGGTAACTTCGGTAAACGATTTGGGTTTTCACTGATGTACTTAAAAGGAAGAACTATTACTTTTCAAATCATGATTTAGCTGAGCATTTTATTTCTGAGTTACTTCTTGTATTATTTATTTTGCGTTGTTATGGATTGTTGTGAACTATTGGTTTTGGACCCGACCTTGCTGGAAGCTCGTCAATACTTTTCACCTAAGGCTAGGTTTGTTACTTACTCAGTACATGGGGTCGGTTATACTGATACTACACTCTTGCACCTTGCGTGAAGATGTTGACTGTTGTTATTGCTGCGTTCATTGGGAGCTGGATCTGAAGATGTACTTGTGTTCTGGTTGTAGCTGCCTCTTGTTGATGGTAGCCTTGGATTCATAAACTCTGTTTATGTACTATTCTAACAGATGACGTATTTACTTCATACCAGCTTTGCATACTCTATTCTTAGAAGCTCATGATTTGTACTACCAGTTTTGAGGAATGTATAAGATTAAGATATTTCTTTACTAAATTGCTTTATAAATTGTTATTGAAATTGGTTAGTGGTTAATTGGCTTACCTAGCGGGTTGGGTTAGGTGTCATCACGACTAGTCGAATTTTGGGTCGTGAAAGCCCGCCTATCGGAACCCGACATAATTTTCACGAAATCCGAATATTCATTCCGATACGAGTTCAACCATACCAATTTTATCAAATTCTAACAACAAATCGTCCACCAAATCTTGAATTTTTATTTTTGGAAGATTTTTCAAAAATATTGACTTCTTCCATTAAAACTCGAACTAAACGATAAATATAACCATAGATTCATGAAATATAATCACTTTCGGATATAGAACACTTACCCCAGTCAAAGTCATGAAGAAATCCTCAAAATCGCCCAAAACCGGAGCTCCAAAAATCCCAATCGAAAATGAAGAAATGACAGATTTTCAATCCTTAAGTTTTTGCCCAGGTACGCATTTGCGGACAAAAACTTCGCATTTGTGAATGAATAATATTTTCGCATTTGCGGATAAAAATATCACATTTGCGAATGAACAGTGTTTTCGCATTTGCTAATGAATATGTGTTTTCGCATTTGCGAATGAACAGTGTATTCACAATTGCGATAATTGGTTCGCAATTGCGAATGAACAGTACCGCACCAGAAACCAGCAAAAACCAAACTTCTCTGAAATGATCTGAAACCACCCAGAAACTCATCCGGAAAATCCCGGACACAAACCATATATGAATTTCAATTATAAAACACGCTACGGAGCTGCTCGCGCGCTCAAAACACTGAAAAGAGGTCGTCTTAACCCGATATTGACCATGGTCAAACTCCCAAATTTCTTAACTTTACTAGTCTCTCAACCAATGATCCAAAAATACACCCAAGCTCCTTTGGACCCGTCAAATCATACCAACAAGTCCTAAAATATCATATGAACGTAGTCGAAACTTCAAATTACATCGAACAATGCTAGAACCACAAATGATACCCCAATTCAAGCTTAAGAAAACTAAGAAATTCCAACTTCTACATTCAATGCCGAAACCTATCAAATCACGTCTAATTGACCTTAAATTTTGTACACAAGTCATAAATGACATAACGAACCTATACAATTTTTCAAAACTGGATTCCGACCCCAATATCAAAAAGTCAACTCCCCGGTCAAACTTCCCAAATATTCCATTCTCACCATTTCAAGCCAAATTTTACTACGGACTTCCAAATATTTTTCCGGACACGCTCCTACGTCTAAAATCACCATACAGAGCTATTAAAATCATCAGAATTCGAATCTGAGGTCGTTTAGACATAAGTCAAATTTTCGGTCAACTCTTCTCATTTAAGCCTCAAAAATGAGAATTGTTCTTTTAATTAAATTCTGAATCTTCCGAAAATCGAACTCGACCATACCCACGGGTCATAATACATATTACAAAATTGCTCGAGACATTAAGTCACTAAACGGGGCATTAATTCTTAAATAATAAGTCGGGTAGTTACAATTTAATATTACTTTTATTTTTTCTTAATATTGGACATTCTGGAGTGGTAATGTATTACTAATACGGAGTATTCTTTTGAAATTGATTTTATTAAACCTTCCTATATATTTTTAATAATAATAATTTAATATACAAAATTTTATTAATTTTAAAATCTTAAATATTAAAATCTAGCATAGAAGGTATTGTAGTCCAAAATATAGGTTATTGCAGTTATGCCCTCTTCCTATGAGTCATTCCGTTTAATAATATAGGGCTATTTTGGTCTATTAATATTGTATTTATATTTTTATAATAATATAAGCGCTCCTTTTTCTAAATAAATTTGGACAGTATAATACTTTCTCAAGTTAAATTAGTAATAGGACATTATATTACGTTTTCAAATTAAATTAGTAATAGAAATATTTAAGACGTATATCCTAAAAGTAATAGGCTTGCACGTGTATTTCTCAACAATTACTATAAAATTTATATCTATAGATAATAATTTTAGCACAACACATAATTTAAAATTATTTATTTAAATTTAAAATAAAAATCAAGGCATACAAAAAGTGCAAGTCAGTTCTTGATAGTTGTATTCGCTTTGATAAGATATAAGTAATTTTAAGTTACATATTAAAATTGGTAAAGAGGCATCAACTCGATAACAATGTTAGATAGGAGGATTAAACATTTCATGTAGATATAAACTTTCAAAAATGGAAACTTTTATCACCTTTAAAAGAATAATTAACTGAAAAATTGAAAGTGACATATGTATTGCATGTATATATAATAAAATTGTACCCAAGAAAGAAGTTACTACTGTTTTATTTTACCTTCTTCTATCCATATATAGTTTATGAGTTGCTACTAACTCGAGCAATGTTTCGAACTGTAATTATAATTGTATAGATAAATGTATTCATGTTGTAACTTTTCATTATAAGGAGGAAGAGGCTTTTAGTCTTTAAATATGTCAACCATGTTATCCTTGCAATTAATGTACATGTATTATCATTTATTCTCTTATAATTAATTGATCACCAATTCACCTTCCCCACCCTTCTTTTGTTTTCTTCTTTTTGTTTGTGTATTTTTTCTTTTCAGAAAGGCATTGCATGCGGGATGTGGCTTCGATCTTTCGGGTTATTTTAATTTTAACTCATTTCTAATTCACAAATCAATTCTAATCCTACTTTATTTGTATCTTCTCAAAAGTTAAGTTCTCTAGAATTAGTTCAACCTCCTCCAAACAATAGACTTCCTCTTCAAGATCAGTTGCTTGTTCCTTTTTCACCTTTTAATATTCCTTTAATATATGTTCTAGGACTCTGCAGTCTCCAAGTAGTACATTTACCAATATTGGAGGGACGATTTATTTATTATTCTTAATGGTATAAAAGCTGATCAATTTCAATTTATATTACCTTCATAATTTTACTTCGTCGGCAGTAAATTTCTCTTCCACTACAAACTATGCATTCTATATATTATTCCTTATAAGAGTTATTTCAATGTATGTGTCCTGGCTAATTTTCATAAATTAAAGGTGGACAAAACTTAGTTCAAAATTCTAATCGTGTTCAAACTCCTACATGTTAGACAAAGTCCTAAATATATGATAATATGTCCAATATGGATCTGTCGCTTTGAAGAATTAATTATTTTTTTANCCTTCTTTTGTTTTCTTCTTTTTGTTTGTGTATTTTTTCTTTTCAGAAAGGCATTGCATGCGGGATGTGGCTTCGATCTTTCGGGTTATTTTAATTTTAACTCATTTCTAATTCACAAATCAATTCTAATCCTACTTTATTTGTATCTTCTCAAAAGTTAAGTTCTCTAGAATTAGTTCAACCTCCTCCAAACAATAGACTTCCTCTTCAAGATCAGTTGCTTGTTCCTTTTTCACCTTTTAATATTCCTTTAATATATGTTCTAGGACTCTGCAGTCTCCAAGTAGTACATTTACCAATATTGGAGGGACGATTTATTTATTATTCTTAATGGTATAAAAGCTGATCAATTTCAATTTATATTACCTTCATAATTTTACTTCGTCGGCAGTAAATTTCTCTTCCACTACAAACTATGCATTCTATATATTATTCCTTATAAGAGTTATTTCAATGTATGTGTCCTGGCTAATTTTCATAAATTAAAGGTGGACAAAACTTAGTTCAAAATTCTAATTGTGTTCACACTCCTACATGTTAGACAAAGTCCTAAATATATGATAATATGTCCAATATGGATCTGTCGCTTTGAAGAATTAATTATTTTTTTTAAGTATAAATTCGGTTAATTTTTATTGTATTCAAAATCTCAATATTGGGTGAACTCTTAAATATAGCAATATTATTTAATATTGAATTTTTCTTTAGATATATATTTTAGTCTTCATAGAACATAAAAAGCCACCATATCTATTGCGGATGCTTTTCATAGCTGGATATTTCATGTTTATAAAAATATTATTTAATATTAAATTGTTTAGACAGACCGATAGTAATTATACTAATAGAATTTCTAAAGGTAATTATGTAGGATTCCTAACGTATAGTATTATGTCCTAAAATTAATAGGATTATAAGACTAATATCTATAATTTTGATTATGTCCTTTTATTATGAGTTATTTGACTTAATATTATAAAATTATTTTTGTAACCCGACATTATATTCATGCTTTTATAATAATATAGATATAGATTGATCTTCACTATCTTCTGCAATATTGAAATTATTGGGAGATCGTAAAGGATGTAGCTGTCAAAGACCGATGTGGGGTAAAAGGATGGTGAACGATTTGATAATGTTCTCAAGAATTAACAAAATGATGGCAATTGCAATAAAATCTGGGGAATCCTCCTGCTCCACTCAAAAATGATTACTAATCGAATTGTTAATTTACTGTATTAATTATTTATTTGTAAGTATTAGTATGAGCATGAGAGTAGAGTGCTTGTAATTAAGCTAAGTCTAAAACAAAACTTAATACCGCTAGTTTTCCGACTTGGATTGTAGAAAATATTACTATATGCAATAATTACTAGTGCAATGTGATTAAATAGGAAGAGAAAAACAATCGCTAAGCAAAGGGAAATCACTAAGGAACCGTTAATTGTTAAATTAAGTCTACGAGCTTGTGAAGCCGCGGGCTTTCCGTGTGTGCCATCACTGGTGTGCTCAATAAAATATTACTCCACTTATTAGCTGTGCGAGGCATATAATGTAAATTCTTTTTTCTATACCATCGATTGATAATTAAGCAGCCTAATCTATTTGATGCCTATTAATTGTCACTAGTATTAATACCCGCGCAATCATATTAAAATCTGATTTGTATTATTTGAATTATGTACAAATAACCTTAAAATATAAATATTTTATATAAAAATTATATATAGTTATCAGATATTAATTAAGAAGTGTGACATCAAATTATTTCTCAAATCCCGCAGTGGATAACCTATTTTATATATATATATATATATAACAACTCAACCCCTTGATTTTAGTACTTGTATTTTATTCTGCTGTCAATATTTAAAAAAATACTAAACATGTATGTGATTTGTTTTGTTTGAGCACATTAGATCATATTATTTTAACAAAATTCTGACTATTTTATTTTTCATCTCAAATTCAAATAAATCTTATTCTTCTATATTTTTACACAATTTTGTTTTCTTTTTTTCCGGTTCTTATAATTATTTCATTATTCATTAATTAATATTGTGTCACGGTCCCAATTTTCCTCCGTATAATATCGTGACGACACCTAGTCTCCAAGACTAGGTAAGCCTAACAAGTATGAGGAATAACTGAAATATTAAGCCAAAACTCAAAACGTCAACAGCTGTATTAAATATAAAAAAATGCAACCCAAGAATAAACAACTCCCAAAACCTGGTAGATATAAGTCACAAGCTCTAAAGAGAATTACTAAATATCCCTATACATCAGAATGAGGATAAGAAAACAACATAATAAAGATAGAGGAGGACTCCGAGGTCTACGGATACTGGCAGATGTACCTTGAAATATCTACGTATGAAGTAGCTTACTTATACCTGGTCTGTTAGGCAGTACCTGGATCTGCACAAAAAGATATGCAGAAGCGTAGTAAGAGTAGACCACGATGGTACCCAGTAATTGCCAAGCCTAACCTCGGTAGAGTAGTGACGAGGTCAGGTCAGGTCAGGTCAGGTCAGGCCCTACTGAAAATAATAAGAAATAAGGCAAAAGATATAATAATATAATGAAATGACTGAGAAGTGAAACAATGAGAATTTACGGAATGTAATAACACGGAATCAAAGAAAGGCAAATACAACATGAAAGGAAAGTACAAATCTTACAAGTTAAGGAACAACAAAAACAACAACAATACAACAAAATAGAGAAAATCAATAGGGGCACTCACGAGGTACCTCCTCATAGTCCCAAAAGTAAATATCTTATAATCTTTCCTTGTATCATAGCGGTAGCCTTTATATTTTATTTTAAAAAATTATTTTCTCGAAATAGCATCCTGCGTTTTAGCCACCTTATCACACCGTATGACTTCTAGTAGTTCCTCTACTAGCCACGCGTATCAAGACCACCTTATCTCACCGCATGTGTTTCAACACCAAGACATTATACCACCTCATGCATATCATAAAATCACAATGGCACGGCAGAAACCTCGTGCAAATAATAAAAATAGCACGGCATAAACCTCGTGCAAATAAGAGATAAGATAAGTAGACAGGTGAAATTAGGCTAAACATGATGACTATACATGCTAAAGTAATTCAGTTAAGGCATAAAAAGGAAACTACTTAGATAAAACAATATCAAATCCTAAGGGGGATTTCTCCCACATAAAGTTAGACAAGTCACTTACCTCAGACCTCGCTCAATCAATCAATAAGAAGGCCTTTTCCTTGATTTTCCAACACCGATTGTCTCGAATCTAGCCAAAATAATTTCATACTAAAAATATAACTATGTTTAAAAATGAAACTAATTTAAATGCTGAAATTATGACTTTAGCGAAGAATTGAAAATTCGCTCTAAAATGTCAACCCGGGCCCATGTCTGGAACCCGACCAAAGTTACAAAAACCAAACGCTCATTCGATATCGAGTCCAACTATACAAGAATTATCCAAATCCGACCTCATTTGGCCTTTCAAAACCCAAAAATTTGGTTTAAGAATTTAAAACCTTTTCCCCTAATTTCTCAATCCAAATCAATAATTAAAAGAAGAAATTAATGATAGATTAGTAAAAATTAATCAAAAATGAGTCAAGAATCCTTACCCAAATATTTTCTCTGAAAATTCTCCAATATCTCATCTCAATCCGAGCTCTCAAAGTCCCAAAATGAAAATGAGAGCAAACCCTCGATTTTGAAATTTTAATTTACTGCCCAAGTGTTTACACTACGCGATCGCGAAAATTCCCACACGATCGCGTAGAACAAAATAAGGTGCCCCAACAAAATGACCTACGCGAACGCAATTGGCACCGCGCGAACGCGGATAACACATACCCAGGCCTTACGCGATCGCGGAGTGGCACACGCGTTCGCATAGAATAACACACATGAACCCAACTGACTTACTTCCTCTTCGCGAACGCGGCCTAGCCCAGGCGTTCGCGATGCTTTGCCTGGCCAACATACGCAATCGCGTACTCCACCTTGTGAACGCATAGAGTAGAAATTCAGCTGCCCCTAAACAAGCCTTCGTTATCGCGTACCTACTCACGCGATCGCGTAGAAGAAAACCAGGAATAGACACCAACAAATCTTCAGCAGTCTTCTAAGTCTAATTTTCACCCTGTTAGACATCTGAAATCCACCCGAGGACCCCGGAAACTCAACAAAATATACCAACAAGTCCTAAAACATCATACGAACTTAGTCAACCCTTCAAATCACATCAAACAATGCTAAAACCGCGAATTGTACTCCAATTCAAGCTTAATGAACTTTTGAACTTTTAACTTCTACACTCGATGTTGAAACCTATCAAATCACGTCTCATTGACCTCAAATTTTTCACACAAGTCATGACATTACGGACCTACTCCAACTTCCAAAAATCGGAATCCGACCCCGATATCAAAAAGTCCACTCCCGGTCAAACCTTCCAAAATTTTAACTTTTGCCAATTAACGCCAAAATGACCTACGTACCTCTAAATCAATATACAGACAGGCTCCTAAAACCAAAATCACCATATGGAGCTATTGGAACCGACGAAACTCCATTCCGGAGTCGTCTTCAGACAAGTCAACCTACAGTCAACTCTTACAACTTAAATTTTAAACTTAGGGATTATGTATCCTATTCTACTCCGGAACTCTCCCGAATCCAACACTAAGCACCCCAGTAAGTCACAAAACCACAAAATGAAATAGAAGGAGTAATAAACAGGGGATCGGGGCTAATACTCTCAAAATGACCGGCCAGTTCGTTATATCCTCCCCCTCTTAAAACAGACGTTCGTCCTCGAATGAGTATAGAGCCATAAGTGAAGTGGTGAAAATATGAGGATAATGGCCATGCATATCATGCTCGGTCTCCCAAGTTGCCTCCTCTACTAGATGACCCATCCACTGAACCTTCACCGAAACGATGTTCTTCGACCTCAACTTTTGAACCTGCCTGTCCAAAATGGCCACCGGCTCTTCAACATAAGATAGATCATTGTCCACCGAGCTACATACTCCACTATGTCCTTCTTCATCCGCCTCCACCAATAGTGATGCCTCAAGTCCTGATACATCTTCGTGGCACCTGGATAAATGGAATACCGCAAACTGTGAGCCGCCTGGAGAATCAACTCATACAAGCCATTTACATTGGGCACACATAGCTAGCCCTGCATCTGTAATACACCATCATCTCCAATAGTGACCTCCTTGGGTTTGGGGATAGTAGAAAACGAGCCACAATACGGACTTTTTGGGTTGAAGAATGCACTGAAGTATTTATAGGAATTTTTGGCAAAAGAAGGCGATTCTGCGGTCAATTTCACGACCGCAGAACTGTTACACGGACCGCATAAGCATCGCAGGGTGGAACAAACAATGGGAAAATTTTGATAAACAATTCTGCTGGCCACATAATGATTTTGCTGGCCGCAAAACCATTATGCTGGGCATAATCATTATGTTGGATGCATAAAAATTTTGTTGGCCACATAATCGATTTTGCTGCCCACATAACGATTTTGCTGCCACATAATTGCATCACATAATTGACTCGGGGGTCATTTTTGGAAATTTTCTTATCCGACCCTATTTTGATATAAGACCTTAGGGGAACATTTTGAAGGCAAAAATCTGATATTTTTAGAGAGAAGTGAGATTGTTCTAGAGAGAGGAGGAGAAAACCCTAGGCTAATTGTTCATCAAACCTTGCTCAAGACTTGGAGAATTCACAAGGAAAACTCACAAGATCTTCATCCAAGAGATAAGGTTCTAACCCTAGACTTTAATTTTGAGTTTGGGCAAAAGATAAGAGATTGGGAGTGTGATTCTTGGGTATGAGAGTTGCTATTTATGCATGCATGTAAATATAAGGATGGTAAGAATGTAATTGAGCTAATATGAGTAAACTCTTGGTATTGAATGTGTTGTGGAGTAAAGAAAATCTTGTAGAAGAACCTTGTGGTCAAATTTGCACACCTAGTGTTTGATAAAATGCTTAAATGAGCTGAAACCATGAATATATTCCTAATTTGTGTTCAATTCTGTTATGTCTCAAAATAGATTGGGATTGCTAGGATTTTTGGAACAGTGTAGTAACTTAAGGAAATCTCAAGCAAAGTATGTTGGCGAAACTACTCTCTTAGAATTGAATTCCATGACGTTCCCGTAAGTTTCAAGTGTGGTTGGCTCAAGTTCCTTATTCTCATGTTCCGAGTTGTTCCCTATAAATTTGATTTCCCCGAGTAAGCAAAGTGTCGAAAGATGTATGTACTCAAAACGTGTTCCTATCACTCTTATCTCATTATGATCTCCTTAAGGAATGTGTTCAAGTAAGGTTTATGTGTTAAAACATTATAACTTCAATTCATGTTTCAAATGAATGTCCGTTAAGCATAACTTGGAAAGAATACTCAATGCGTCTGAAACTTCTATTGCTCATATATATACTTAAGGCCTTGATTTCGAATGTTCATATTGTTGAAAATCAATAAAGATGCTTGAAAGTGAAAAGAGTGAGTTGAAGATATAAAGTGCGGCCACCGTGCCAAGAATGAAAGTTATACTTGTGGCCAATGGTTCCAATGAAATGAGATGATGTGAGAAAAACTATGAAATGAGCCTTGATTTAACTATTCCAAAAATTACTTCGCAAATATATTTGCCTAAAAGCTTATATCCTCAAGTCGTGCCCCAATGTGGTTGTTTTAACTAATGATATGATTTGCAAGTATTTCCAATGTGATTTAAGTTTTTACATATCCATGAGTTTAAATTGTGCATTGTCCTTTTGGGAAAAAGTATTTCAAGAACAAATGGTGTGCTACTCTTTATGATTTTAACTTGCGCTTGGATTGCCAATCATTTTACTCCACTTCTCAGAAAGAAATCTATTGTGTTTAAAGCCTTTATTACTAATGAACCTAAAGTTGTGATTTCCAGAATATTCTATATATTGATATTTATGATGATGATCTATGAATGGAAAGATATGAAAGTGTGAAATATGAAATACGTCCATTGTGCCATGAAAGAAGAATCATATGTATGACCAAGAGAGCCAATAAAATAATGATGTTGTAACTGGTTGAAAGTACCAATGTGGCTATAAATGGTGTGAAAGGTTATGACGTAAATGCTATTGTATTTATGTTTCCCTTGTATGTAAATAAAAAATGTTCTTGGGAGTAATGTTAGTCACTGACGAAGGGTAGGTTGAAATAACCTAACCCCGAAACTATACGTGCTGGTGTATGAGTGCATTGAGAATATTTCCCTTATTTGGGATGAGAGTATTCCCCTTAATTAGGATGAGATGATTGCTAGGAA
>AWOL01S0080181.1:0-11605 GCA_000715115.1 Nicotiana otophora | reverse complement strand
GAAACCAGTCGTTGGGCGGAACCACACTACTATTTGGCGAAAAATTAAAGGAGAAAATAGAATTCTTTTGGGTGATAACTTTGGATTTTCTCTTTTCTCCTCCTTTTATTTTTTGGCCGAGCTCATTAATAATGCAATGTTGTATTAAAAACAATGAAGAATGAGAACAAAGATAATAATTAGGAAGTATTTTTGATTATTTTTGCCTTTATTTGTGTCTTATTGGTATTGAATAATCATAATATTACCTCATAACTGAGATATTTGTAGCCTTCGAGAATAATTATTATTAAGGATAAAATAGAAAAAAATAATTAAGCTTGTCTTGAACTTCTAAAATTACAAAATATATTGACACAACTATTTTTAAAAATTACGATAGATAATTTGAGACAGAGTGAGTATTGGGATTGAGGTTTAGTTGTTAATTTTGTCTATAATTTATTATATAAACAAAAATAATNCTGGAGAAGAAGGTAATCCTTTCAGGGGAGAAAAACCCTAACAGAAGAGATGGTTTTGCAAGGGTGAAGACGGATGTGGAAACCAGTCGTTGGGCGGAACCACACTACTATTTGGCGAAAAATTAAAGGAGAAAATAGAATTCTTTTGGGTGATAACTTTGGATTTTCTCTTTTCTCCTCCTTTTATTTTTTGGCCGAGCTCATTAATAATGCAATGTTGTATTAAAAACAATGAAGAATGAGAACAAAGATAATAATTAGGAAGTATTTTTGATTATTTTTGCCTTTATTTGTGTCTTATTGGTATTGAATAATCATAATATTACCTCATAACTGAGATATTTGTAGCCTTCGAGAATAATTATTATTAAGGATAAAATAGAAAAAAATAATTAAGCTTGTCTTGAACTTCTAAAATTACAAAATATATTGACACAACTATTTTTAAAAATTACGATAGATAATTTGAGACAGAGTGAGTATTGGGATTGAGGTTTAGTTGTTAATTTTGTCTATAATTTATTATATAAACAAAAATAATTTATTACGTAATTAATGAAGTTTGAATTTGGAATATAAGACACATATACCATGATAAATGAATGTATTACGATTTCATGTTAATATGTAGTTTTAAAACTATAAGTTTTATGACTATAAGTCCCCTCCACTTTGGGTTAGTAGGATAAAACTAGATGGTAATAGCATGTGCCACACAGGCCCAATAATATAAAAGTTAAAATTTTATTTTTAATTAAATCTGTTTTGATATAAAATTGCATATAATAAGAATTGATGCAAGTAAATAGCTATCAAATTCGATAAAGAGCACATTGTATATTAACTACTAGATGTTATTTATTCACATACATAGAGGAACAAAAATATTCATTCATAAAAGTTGTGTTGCAAGGTGACATATTCTTTACATCCATGGGTATTATTTATATAATATATGTGGCCTACTTTTGGCCATAGGTTATATGTCTTGTTGGGTTCTGTATAGTCTTTCATTGGTCACCTTGTTGGGCGTTCTATGTCCATTCATTAAAGGCCTTGTTGGCCAAAGATATTCCATACGTGACCATCCTATTTTTTTATAAATAGGTTATCAAATGTCCATATCATATACATCAAAGTTTGAGACAAACGTCTCTTGCCTTCCCCTTCTTTCATTATAGAGGCTTTTAGAAGAGAGTTGAGTGTTGGGAAACACTTGTGTGAACTTTTTCTTTGGAGTGATCGTGAGGTTATTCTTTTGGGGTATTTGGGATTAATTAAGTATTTACTCTAATTTTGTACTCTCTTTTGTACTCTTGTTGCTATAGTGAAATTGTTCCTCTCCGCTTGTGGACGTAGGTCACACTGACTAAACCACGTTAAATTGGTGCCTTCTTTATATGATTTAATTACCATTATTTATCAACTTGCATTGTCTTTGTTATTGTCATTATAACATTGTTTGGCTAAATTTCGGACTACTCGGGTTCCTGATCCTGACAAATTGGTATCAGAGCAAGATCTAACCGAGTTAGTTTAAATAGCCAAAATGACTCTAACAAAGTCTNATTATAACGTTGTTTGGCTAAATTCCGCACTACCCGGTAGCCCGATCCTAACAAACTGGTATCAGAGCCAGATCTAACCGGGTTAGTTTAAATAGCCAAAAATGACTCTAACAAAGTCTTAAATAAACAAACTTCGGAATGTGACAATTAAAGATGGAAGCTATCCTAATTCAGGATGGCTTAGATTTGGCACTGCAAGGAAAGGAGAAGATGTCGGATAAAATGACGGACAAGGAGTTTGCCGTCATAGACAAAAAGGCAAAAGTAGGTATTATTTTAAATCTCTCCAATGAGGTTTTGCGTGAGGTTGCAGCAGAAAGCTCAGCCAAAGGCATATGGGAAAAGCTTAAAACCCTATATATGAAAAGAACAGTAGAAAACAGGTTTTACCTAAAGCAAAAACTCTACACTTTTCATATGGATGAAGGTACCTCTATACTTACACATCTTGATACTTTTGATTCTCTTCTTATGGATTTAAGTAACATAGATGTTAAAATCAAAGATAAGGATCAAGTCGTATTATTGCTTGTTTCCTTACCTCAGTCGTTTAAGCATATAAGAGATAATATGCTTTATGTAAAGGATAATATCTTTTATAAAGATATCAAATCTATTTTGAAATCAAAAGAACAAATAGATAGAGATATTACTGGAGAATCTAGTGGGAACCCAGGGAAAGGCTTATTCATAAGAGGTAGATCCAATAAGAAATATTTAAGTAGTGAGAAACCTAAATCAAGGTCAAAATCTAGATACAGAAATATCATGTGCAAATATTGTCATAAGAAAGTTCACATTATTTCTGAATACAGATAAAGGAAAGAGTACACAGAAGCAAGTGGAGGTTGAGATTGGCATTCCTTCTGAGCCAAGCTCATCAACTTTGGAGCAAAATACAATTGAAACTCCTGAAGTTGAGCCAGAAGCTGAAATTCCTGAAGTTGAGACTTTTGAAGTTAAATCGGAAGAAGAGGAGTATTCTATAGCCAAAGACCAAGAAGAGAAGGTAAACAACCATTGAGATTTGCACATTATGTTGCATTTACTTTTTCAGTTGCACATGAAACTGAAGAAATTGGAGAACCATCAAAATATTCAGAAGCAGTTTTTGGTGCTGAATTATCCAAGTGGCTGATTGCAATAAATGGAGAAATTGAGTCTCTCCACAAGAATTGTTGGTTGCAAATGGGTGTTCAAGAAAAAGGATAGTATTCCAGGGGTTGAAGATGCGAGGTATAAGGCACAATTAGTTGCAAAGGGCTATAGTCAGGAACAGGGAGTTGATTTTAATGATATTTTTCTCACATGTTGTTAAACATATCTCTATTCGTTTCTTGCTTGCCTTAGTTGCCATGTATAATTTGGAATTAGAACAGGTTGATGTTAAGACAACTTTCTTACATGGCGAACATGAGAAACAAATATACATGTATTAACCCGAAGGATTTGAAATTGAAGAAAAATAAGATCATGTTTGTATGTTGAAGAAATCCTTGTACGGACTAAAGCTGTCTCCAAGACAATGGTATAAAAGGTTGATTCCTTTATGTTGGGTCATAGTTATTTGAGAAGCATGTATGATAGTTGTGTTTATTTCCAGAAGTTAAATGATGGTCCATTTGTGTACCTATTATTATATGCTGATGACATGCTCATTGCTGCTAAGGATTTAACAGAAATTCACAACTTGAAAAGTCAACTGAAAAGTAAATNGGAAGTTAAATGATGGTTCATTTGTGTACCTATTATTATATGTTGATGACATGCTCATTGCTGCTAAGGATTTAACAGAAATTCACAATTTGAAAAGTCAGCTGAAAAGTGAATTTGAGATGAAAGATTTGGGAACAGCTAAGAAAATCCTTGGCATGGAGATCAAAAGAGATCGAAAAGACAACAGATTCTTTCTGACCCAGAAGAAGTACTTGGAGAAAGTATTGGAGAGGTTTGACATGAAAGATGCTAAACCAGTTAGTACCCTTCTTGTTGCTCATTTTAAGTTATCAGCTGCTCAGTCCCCGCAGTTAGAGGAAGAAGAGAGGTACATGGCACAAGTTCCTTATTCCAGTGCAGTCGGTAATATTATATATGCAATAGTTTGTACACGTCCAGACATTTCACAAGTAGTGAGCGTGATAAGACGGTATATGACTTGCCCTGGTAAAGCATATTGGCATGCTGTGAAATGGATTCTCAGATACTTGCGAGGTACTTCAAACACATGTTTGGAGTTTGGGAGAAATACTAACACTTTGGTTGGTTTTGTAGACTCAGATTATGCAGGTGATCTTGACAAAAGAAGATCACTGACATGCTATGTATTTTGCATTGGTGGTTGTGTTATCAGTTGGAAAGCTATATTACAACATGTAGTAGCTTTATCTACTACCGAAGCAGCATATATGTCAGTGACCGAAGCGATCAAAGAAACCTTATGGTTGTAGGGTCTATTTGCTGAACTTAGTTCACACCAAGGTGGTATTACCATTTTCTGTATTAGTCAAAGTGCCATTCACTTGACTAAAGATCAGATGTATCATGAGAGGATGAAGCATATCGATATCAAGTATCACTTCATCATAGAAACTATCGCTGAAGGAAAAGTCTCTGTTCAGAAGATCAACACTAGAGACAATCCTGCTGACATGTTCACGAAACTGTCACTACCCGGAATTCCCACCGTCGGGACCGTGATGGCGCCTAACATTGCACTTGCTAGGCAAGCTAACGTTAGAGAATCATTAAACCATTCCTTATTCCATTCAGTAAATAACAACAAATAAGCTAAGATGAAATATAACGAGTGCAGAATAATATAAAAACTGCATTAATTACTATCACTCGAATCTGGAGTCACAATTCACGAGAATTCTAGAATTCACTACAAGTAATAGTCTAAGAGAAATACAACTGTTTGAATGAAAGAAACAGTAAAACAGAAAAGATGGACGGGGACTTCAAGGTATGTAAACGCCGACAGATCTACCTTTAGTCTCCGGATAGCGGGTCCAACAACTAAAATCCTGATCAACCCGAGCCGGTACCAAATTCTGCACAGAAAGTTCAGAGTACAGTATCAATACAACCGATCCCATGTACTGGTAAGTATCGAGCCTAACCTCGACGAAGTAGTGACGAGGCTAAGATAAGACACCTACAAATCAACCTGCACAATTTAACACTGCATATACAAATAATAGCAATGAAGAGCTAGATAGGAAATATCGGGAGGGGGAAACATGCTAAGGAAAATACGAGATAAAGAACTACCGCAGAATAATGACTGGAATAACCAATATACTATGAATCAACAGGAACAGTGAATATAGTAAAGGAAAAATGCACGGCATCACCCTTCGTACTTTTACTCTCAACCTCACCATAAAATCAATAGAAACGGCACTGCATCACCCTTCGTGCATTAACTCTCATATCATGGCACGACATCACCTTTCGTGCATTAACACTCACAATACGACACTACATCACCCTTCATGCATTAACACTCACAATACGACACGACATCACCCTTCGTGCATTAACACTCTCCCTTACCATAATGCAATGAACAAATAACAACATGGAGATAGAATAACAAGTACAAGCCTTACTTCAACATTTGGTTCCACAATATCAACCTCGACTTCGGAATCAATACTCAATTATCACTAGAAGATCCATAAACATAATAAGAGTGGTCAATTTAACAACATTAGTCTAAACATATAGCAATTAGGCATGGGAAGGAGACAATATGAGAAAAATGGGAGAAACATGGAAAATAGGTAAATTGGCGGTGCATAAGTACTCGTCACCTCACATATACGCCGCTCACATGAATTTTACATAGCAAATAGTCTGAGGGTTCCTAATTCCCTCAAGTTAAGATTAACCACAACACTTACCTTGCTCCGAAGGCCACTCAATACTCAATCGCAGCTTTTCCTCTAGAATCTACCTCCAAACCACTCGTATCAACACTTTGGGGAAGAAAATGTCTCTTGAAAATTGCCTCTAGGCCGTCTAGCTTTTGAAAATTTTAAGGAATGACTTATGTCCCGTAATGTGATTGTTTAATAGCTGGGCGACAGTGTTCATCGCGTTCAAGAGGACACTGTCGCGTTCACGAAGAGCAGAGCTTGTCAAGCTTACGCGATCGCGAGTCTGACTTCTCGTTCGCGAAGGCTACTCCCCCCGGCCTTCGCGTTCGCAAGCCCTTGCTCGCGTTCGCGATGAAGGAAAGACTGACCCCTCCCCCATGTCCCAAACCCTATGCGTTCGCGTTGAGCTGGTCACGTTCGCGAAGGGTAAAGCCCCCATCGCTCCGCATTCGTGACCCATCCTTCGCGTTCGCGAAGAAGAAAAAACCCAACCATCCCAGTTTCTACTTCGCGTTCGCGAAAGTGCCTCCGCAAATGCGAAGAAGGAAACCAGAAGGCACCTGAAACTGCAGAAAACCAGATTTTCCTAAGTTTAAATCATCCCGTAGCCCATCCGAAACTCACCCGAGTCCTCGGGGCTCCAAGCCAAACATGCACACAATTCATAAAACATCATACAAACTCGCTAAAGTGATCAAATCGCCAAAATAACACCTAGAACTACGAATTGAACACCAAATCAAATGAAAGTTTCAAAAAAACTTTAAAATTTTATTTTCACTACCGGACGTCCGAATCAAGTCAAATCAACTCCGTTTCTCACCAAAATTCACAGAAAAGTCTTAAATATTATAGTGGACTTGTATCGGGCTTCGAAATAAAAATACGAATCCGGTATCAACAAGACCAAATATCAGTAAATTCTACAAATCATTAAACTTCCAAACTTTAATTTTTCATTAAAATTCCATATCTCGAGCTAGGGACCTCAGAATTCGATTCTAGGCATACGCCCATGTCTCAAATTACGATACGGACCTACCGGGAATGTCAAAACATGGATCCGGGTCCGTTTGCTAAAAATATTGACTAAAGTCAACTTAAATTAATTTTTAAGGTAAAAATTCTCTTTTATCAGTTTTTAACATACAAGCCTTCCGGAAGAATACTCAGACTGGACACACAAATCGAGGAAGGCTAAGATGAGGTTTTTGAGACCTCAAAATACAGAATTGGATTCTAAAATATAAGATGACCTATCAGATTATCACAGAAACCTCTTCCAGTTGTCAAGTTTAAGCTTTGCTTAAACTTGATTGGCATTTATGAAAAATGATTTCGCCTACTAGGGTTTTTGCAGAGAAAGAGAAGTAATTTTATTATATCAGCCAAAATCAGTCAAAGGTGGAGATTCATAATATACGTGGCCTACTTTTGGCCATAGGTTATATGCCTTGTTGGGTTCTGTATAGTCTTTCATTGGTCACCTTGTTGGACATTCTATGTCCATTCATTAAAGGCCTTGTTGGCCAAAAATATTTCATACGTGACCATCCTATTTTCTTATAAATAGGTTATCAAATGTCCATATCAGATACACCAAAGTTTGAGACAAACGTCTCTTGCCTTTCCTTTCTTTCATTATAGAGGTTTTATAAAAGAGTTTAGTGTTGGGAAATACTTGTGTGAACTTTTTCTTTGTAGTGATCTTGTGAGGTTATTCTTTTGGGGTATTTGGGATTAATTAGAGTATTTACTCTAATTTTGTACGCTCTTTTGTACTCTTATTGATATAGTAAAATTGTTCCTCTCCGCTTATGGACGTAGCTCACACTGATCGAACCACGTTAAATTGGTGCCTTCTTTATATGATTTAATTACCATTATTATCAACTTGCATTGTCTTTGTTATTGTCATTATAACATTGTTTGACTAAATTCCGCACTACCTGGGTTCCCAATTCTAACAATTTACATATTAAAAAAAAGTGATACATTCACAATATTGTAATTAGTAGTCTTCTTCCCGGTCCTTGATAAAGTGTAATGGCATGTAGAAGCAGGAAGTGATGATCAAATGTCAATAACCAATATAAGGGGACCAATTTATTCTTCAAGTAAATGAAGAAAGACAGTAGAAGGAAAAAAAGGATTATTACTGATTTAGAAAGTCATTCAAAAGAGGTTGAGGTTTGTGCAACGTAACAGCCAAGTCCGCGCCCACTATCTCAAAAGGAGAAGAATGAACGAACATATAAATAGAACGAAGGGTGCAAGGATACTAGTAGTGCCCTTTAACATTATTAGCAAAAGAAATATAAACATGATGGGTCTTGAATCAGGATAGGCGAATATCCTTTTATGCTTCTAATAGTGAGAAGAGGGTAACACAAATTCAATTTACACCAATACACGTACTTGTACCCAACACCCTCAGTCTGCGCATCAATATCAACACCTCTCTCATTGTATTTCTCGACAGTATACAGTTCTGACAGAAGATTCATCTTCTTATACAATAGACCATGGTTAAAGAATAAAATTGGTCCTTAATTAATTTTACCATAGTACTTACGAAAAGAATTAGCACACAACTTTAGCATCTTTAGAGCAACTCAAAAAATCATGTCACATAACTCTCCCAAAAATTAATTTCTTCAGGAAAAAAAAGAGTACATGGGAGAGTGTTTGCATAAAGTTGTTGCATTTGACTTCTTGTTTGATTTGCAATGGAATCTAACAATCAAGTGTGATTTGATCTTTTAGAAGAGTAGTTTTAAATTTTTTTCAGTATTTCTCAAGATAGGTTCTCTTTATTCTACTTCAATTCTATACGTGTCTCAAGATAAGTTCTCTCTACCCTACTTCAATTCTCTACCGCTCAAACCTAAGTTGTAGCGGAAGTAGTCTGCACCTTATCTTTCTCTTTACTTCTTTTTTATCCCCTAATTTCATGCATTAAACCGATCAATGCTTTTGCAGTATATCATCTATAAATTTTTGTTTCGTGAAATTACTTAGAGTATCTTTAAATGATTGATGGACCAAGCACGTTATACTCTTTATAGGGGCAAAGAAAGGTTTAGAATTTCATTGAAGGTTGAAGCATATACATTTTTTTTAAGGGGATACATGTCCGCGCTTTTTCTCTAAAGAACACTTTGTACTGGAGGAATCATCTTTTTTTTCTTCTTAGTTTTCGTCTCTCAATTACTATGTGGGCGTTTGGACATAAGAATTGTAAAATTCAAAAAAAAGTGAAAAACAAATTTCAAGTGAAAATGGTATTTGAAAATTATAATTATATTTGGACATGAATATAATTTTGGGTTGTTTTTGAAGTTTTGTGAGTAATCTGAGTGAAAATTTTGAAAAACAGCTTTTTGGAGTTTTTCAAAATTTCAAACAATTCCAAAATGCATTTTCAAGTGAAAATTGAAAATTTTATGAATACACACTGATTTCGAAAAAGAGTGAATTTTTTTTGATAAAAAGAAAAAATTTCTTATGTCTAAACGAGCTCTAAATCCATCACTAATTCTCAAAAATAACTAAAGTTCTCTTTATTAATCTTCATTCAGAATTCTAAAACATAAAAACTTAGCTTTTATAATCTTCCTTCTATTCGTTTCTCTTTCTTCTTTGTCTTCAAAAATGGTAGCAACCATTAGTAAATAGTGAGACAAAAAAGATAACTTTGGCTAACTCAGCACACTAATCCAACCTTACCTATTTATCAAAAATCACAATTTTAGGTTGTCCCCGATTGCAAAAACTTAGTAGATTGAAATTTAGCATGCTTGAAAAATGTCAGTTTTTATAAACAATGTTTGCCTCTAAACAGAGGGTACCACAACTCTAAGATGAAGATGCAAGGAAGGTAGTTAAAAATGACTCAAGCAAAGAAAAACCCTCCAACAAAATTCATACAACATGACTTGAGCTTACTTAAAACTATTCACAACTCTTTATGTTTATATTTTTAGAGTCACATTTTTATTTAAGCATACAAATTTTAGGAATAAGCTGAAACTAACCGAAAAATAATAGTGAAGAATGCGACTTAATGAAGTCACTTTTACAAATACTATCTCATGGAAATGGAGCTTTTGAAAAGACTACTCTTNAAACTAACGGAAAAATAATAGTGAAGAATGCGACTTAATGAAGTCACTTTTACAAATACTATCTTATGGAAATGGAGCTTTTGAAAAGACTACTCCCTTTTCTTCAAATTTGGTGCTTCCCCACAAACAGTATAATTAGAATACAAAAATCATAGGTATTAACTCCATTCTTGAAGTCCCCGCACCACTTTTTTCTAGCCTCAAATACATTCAGTTCCTTAAATAGGAATAAGTAGTATTCTGTTACAGCGATAGCTAAGCACAATCACAAAGTCAATAAGTGAGGAACTTACTACAACTCACGAACCCGCATTATAATTCAGAATAAATTGTCAAAGTCTGATAAGCAATTATGTATTGCTTTATAGATAAAAATCATAAATCAAGAATCATGGCTCTTGGCACCATTAAAATTAAAAGTAAAACCTTTTTCAAAAATCGATGTTACTTTGTAATACAGATCACCATTTTCCATTAAAAGGAAAACTATATATTCACTCCACAAAAGACATGATAAGAAAGCAAGAGTTAAAGATTGTAACTTTAATCTCAAGTGCATAAGTAGTCATATTCTCAATACTATTATATGCCAAGTAGGGGAGGGGGGGGAGGAGATTAGTCAAAAAGAGTATTTGATATGCTAAAACTGCTCTAAAAGTTTCAAAAACTTGAAAGAACACCAAAAGTAAATTGAAATTAGATCTTGCATCACTGAATCTTTACACGCTTTAGCAAATGCTACGACAGATTGGATTTCATGGACACATAATAGTCAATCGAACACTTGGAAAAAGTATCTAGCACAACAATTTTTTTTTTTAAAAAGGAACTATGTGAAATAGTTCATAGACACTAAGNACTATGTGAAATAGTCTCCTATACAAGTTTTGTATATTTTGGCACATCAACATTCAATTCGCAAGGGGTATTGATGTGTTAATAAAATCACGAAGAATGAGTTATTAGAGTAATATGAGAAGAACTTGAGAGTGCCATAGAAAAATAATAAACAGGTGAACTAACCTAATATCACAGCATGAAAAAAATGACTTCAACAACATCCAGAAAATAGCTGCAAAAGCGTCTTCAATCGTATCCAAGAAGCAACAACAAAAGTAGCTTCAATCGCATCCAGAAACAACAACAAGTGGCTCCAGCCGCATATCACAACAACATCAAAGGTATGTCTAATAACATCAAAGAAGCAACAGAAGAAGTGGCTTCAACTGCATCCAGAAATAGCAGCAACAATTGCCCCCAACCACATCCTAAAACGATATGAGAACTAACTTCAATAGTAAAATATCTTCAACACCAGTAAAATGCCACAAAAACTTCAGAAATAAGAGCAATTTTTGCAGAATGACATATTTGAAGTTTAAAAGGTAAGAATGAATGAGTTTTAAAATTTTTACTTTTATTTAATACTATTCTCAGCGCACATTACTTTTATAACTCAGTATTTTGCAGAAAGTAATTACATTACTAATAATCCACAGTAAATTACGTATGGTGTCGACATCTTTCTATTAACTCTTTATGGCTAATGATATATGAAGATA
>AWOL01S0080157.1:0-11859 GCA_000715115.1 Nicotiana otophora | reverse complement strand
ACCGTCTCTCTAAGAACTGCCAAGTGTGGATTATCAAACTGTCGGGCCTTGATCTGCCCCAATAATGAAGAATGAGTAACAACACATGCAAAAACCCGGCTGGGCTCTGAAATATCCAACCTCACAAGTCTGTTAGCCAAGGACTGAATGTCCAAAGCTAATGGCCTCTCCTCCACTAAAATAAATGCCAAGCTACCCATACTCTCTGCCTTCCTGCTTAAAGCATCCGCGACCACATTTGCCTTGCCCGGATGATAAAGAATGGTGATGTCATAATCCTTCAGTAACTCGAGCCATCTATGCTACCTTAAATTGAGATCCCTTTGCTTGAACAAATGTTGTAAGCTGCGATGATCAGTATAAACCTCACATGGCACCCTATATAGATAATGCCTCCATATCTTAAGGGCATAAACAATCATGGCTAACTCCAAATTGTGCACAGGGTAATTCTTGTCATGAATCTTCAGCTGACGCAAAGCATATGCAATAACTCGCCCCTCCTGCATCAATACACAACCCAAGCCAACGCGTGAAGCGTCACAATATACCATATACATCCTCGAGCTGGAAGGCAACACTAGAAACGGTGTTGTAGTCAAAGCTATCTTGAGCATCTGGAAGCGCGCCTTACAATCATCGGACCAACTGAACGGGGCACCCTTCTGGGTCAATCTAGTCAAAACTGTTGCAATGGATGAAAATCCCTCCACAAACCGGCAATAATAGTGTGCTAACCCCAAGAAACTCCTGATCTTAGTCGCCGAAGTGGGACGAGGCCAATTCTTAACTGCCTCAATCTTCTTGGGATCCACTTTAATACCCTCTCCTGATACAACATGCCCCAAGAATGCCACAGACGCTAACCAAAACTCGCATTTGAAGAACTTAGCGTATAGTTCCTACTCTCGCAGTGTCTGAAGTACCACTCTCAAATGCTGCTCGTGCTCCCCCAGGCTACGTGTGTAAATCAGGATGTCATCAATGAAGACAATAACAAAGGAATCAATATAAGGCCTAAACACTCTGTTCATCAAATCCATGAATGTCTTTGGGGCATTAGTCAAGCCGAAGGACATCACTAGAAACTCATAGTGACCATATCTGGTACGGAAGGCAGTCTTCGGAACATCTAAGTCACGAATCTTCAACTAATGGTACCCCGATCTCAAGTCGATCTTAGAAAACACCCTAGCACATTGCAACTGGTCAAATAAATCATCGATACGCGGCAGCGGGTACTTGTTCTTGATAGTAACCTTGTTCAACTGGAGGCAATCAATGCACATCCGCATAGTCCTATTTTTCTTCTTCACAAATAATACTGGTGCACCCCATGGTGATACACTTGGTCTTATAAACCCCTTTGCTAACAACTCCTCAAGTTGTTCCTTCAACTCCTTCCAATCTTTCGGAGCCATACGGTATGGTGGGATAGATACAGGCTGGGTGCCTGGAGCCAAATCAATACG
The DNA here is from genome assembly GCA_000715115.1 of Nicotiana otophora. NCBI lineage: Eukaryota > Viridiplantae > Streptophyta > Magnoliopsida > Solanales > Solanaceae > Nicotiana > Nicotiana otophora. The sequence goes on along the minus strand of AWOL01S0080157.1, from coordinate 10,387 downwards.
GAAATTGATATCACGATCTGGCGGCATGCCTGGAGATAGAAGGAAACACATCGGCGAACTCCCGGACTACTGGCACTAAATCAATCATCGGAGACTCTGAGGTGGTGTCCTGAACATAAGCTAGATAATCCAAACAACCCTTCTCGACCATATATCGAGCCTTCAGAAAAGAGATAACCCGACTAGATGTACTAACCGAGGAACCCTTCCACTCCAATCTCGGTAATTCTGGCATCGCTAATGTAATATTCTTGGCATGACAATCAAGGATGGCGTGGTATGGGGATAACTAGTCCATGCCAAGGATGACCTCAAAGTCGATCATATCAAGTAGCAGAAGGTCCTCCCTAGTCTCGTAACTATAGAATGTGACCATACATAACCGATAGATCTGATCCACAACCACAAAATCACCCACAGGAGTGGACATATAAACAAGAGTACCCAAGAAATCACGAGGAATATCCAGGAAATGAGCAAACAGAGATGATGCATATGAATAGGTAGATCCTGGATCAAATAACACTGAAGCATCCCTGCCGCAGACAGAAATAATACATGTGATCACGGCATCTGAGGGCACTACATCTGGTCTGGCTAGAATCTAGCTGAGGCGCCACCTGACTGGCCCCCGCCTTCCTGACCCCCACCTCTAGGATGGCCTCTACCCACCTGCCCTCCGCCTCTGGGCGGCCGGACGGCTGGTATGGCTGCTGGAGCTGAAATCATGGGCTGCTGACCCTATTGTATTGCCTTGTCCCGAATCCTGGGGAAGGATCTCTTCATGTGACCCGGATCTCCACACTCGTAACAACCTCTCGGTCCATAGACTGCTGCCCCGAAGTTTGACCCTGATAGTATGGATACCCACTAGAAGAACCCTGAATGGCTGGTGGGCGGTATGAACTCTCTATCATAGCGCTTAAATAAGCACTGGAAGAACCCTGATAAACTGGTGGGCGATAAGAACTCTCTGGAATATCACTAAAATAGGGTCGCGCTGGAATACCCCGATGAGGTGGCAGTGCTGAATATATGGGCCTACTAAGCTAACCCCTCTCAATATAACCTCTGCCTCTAGCCGGGGCACCTCTAAACTCTCTAGAGAAACGAGCCCTCTTGTCCTGCTGCATCTGCTCTCTACCCTTCTGCAGTAGCCCTCAATCCTCCTAGACATCTCCACTACTAGTTGATAACCAATACCCATCTCAACCTCGCGGGCCATACTAGCCTGAATATTGGGGTTCAACCCCGTAACAAATCCCCGCACTCTCTCTGCGTCCGTAGGAAGTATCACAAGTGCATGGCGAGACAACTCAGAAAACCTCGCCTCATAGTCGGTCACTGACATCTGACCCTGCTCAAGCTGCTCAAACTGCTCAAACTGATACCACAACTCTTCCCTCTCGGAGGGTGGAATATACCTATCCAAGAAAAGCTGTGTGAACTAGCTCCAAGTCATGGGAGGAGAACCTTCTAGTCTGCCAAGAAGATAAGACTGCCACCATCTACGGGCCCTGCCCTCCAACTAGAAAGTAGTGAAGTCAACCCCATGAGACTCCAGTATCCTCATGTTGTGCAGTCTGTCCCTGCACCTATCAATGAAATCATGGGCATCCTCATGACGCTCGCCCCCGAAGACAGGAGGGTGTAACCTAGTCCATCTGTCCAATAACTTCTGCGGATCGCCGTCCGCAGTCAGTCTAGTCTCAGGTGCAGCTGCCGCAACTGGCTGGGCTCCGCCTACAGGTAATGCACCCAGGGTCTGGTATACAACAACTGCGTGCCTAGGATCCTGAGCAGTAGGGGTCTGTGTTCCCCCTCCTACCTGAGATGTGGCTAGGTCCGCTGGAAATAAACCAGCCTGAGTCATGGTATCCATGAACCGCATCATACGGCCCATGACCTCCTGAAAGCCCGGTGCTATCATGAAATCTACTGTGGTTGGCTCTGCAGCAGGCACCTCGCCCTGCTCCTCACTAATGGTATCCTCCACCGGATCTGCTGGTGGTGCTACTGGGGAAGCTTTGGGTCGCCCTCGTCCCATACCTCGGGTCGGTGCCCTCTCCCGGCCTCTGCCTCGGTCTCTAGCAACGGGGGGAGCAGCTCCTCCCGGGTCTGGAACGTCCGCCGTGCGCGTTCTCACCATTTATGAGAGAATAGAAGAAGGAAATTTAGTATACTATCAATTGCACGATAGGAGATGAATAATGAGTGGTTTCCTACTACCCCATAGCCTCTCGAAGATAAGTAAGGACGTCTCCACACTGATCCATAAGCTTCTACTAGGCCTGCCCATAACTTGTGAGACCTACGTGAACCTAGTGCTCTGATACAATGTTGTCACGACCCAACTCCATGTCAGGTCGGGATGGCGTCCAGTTCCGTTGCTGGACAAGCCAACAGTGAACAACTTAGTGATTTCCTATTCTTTCTTCTTTCTTTTTTTAAAGAAATTCCAACATTTAGCTTTACTTCATTTAAAGAATTTGGATTTTAAGGCAAACAACAGAAACATCTAAAAGCCGTTATAACTATTGAATTACAGCCCAAAAATCAAAGTCTACTAATACGTGCCAAGATCTGGTGTCTCAAGTGTGTGGGCAACTAGTAGAATATACAAAAGATGACTATCCTACTGTCTGAAACAGAATAGACAGATAAAATAAAAGAGAAACTCCGGCATACTATTGAACGGCTCAGAAGGGCACATCACCTTGAAGTCTCGGTCCAAAATCAGGTATGCGCGTCGGGCGGGTAACTAGATGCACCAGCCTCAGATCCTGTACAATTAATACAGAAGTATAGTATGAGTACATAAAATAATATGTACCCAGTAAGTATCCCGCCTAACCTCGAAGAAGTAGTGACGAGGGATCGACTTGACACTTACTAGGCCAATAATAATGTAATTTAAAGCATTATACTAAACATGGATATCGTAAAGGATAATGTCAGTTCAACAACAGGAAAAGATTAGTCCTTCTTTCATAATTATAACTTAAATTTCAGTAATACCATTTAGCAACTTACATTTCAAGACATTAAACAGAATAAACCATGGAAAATTCCAAATAATTAGCATGCGCAATTACGTCGAGGTCGTACGGCCCGATCCAACAAGATATTTAAATTGTGCACTGTCGAGGGTCGAACAACGTGAACTATAGATGCATCTATTTTCCCCTAACGCGAATCATACATGCGACGCGGTCAAACATAATTTAAGGAATTACCCCACTCGCGAATCATACATGCGACGCGGTTACACAAAAAATCTCATAAATTTTTATAGTACTCTCCCATTCTTTTCAAAATATGACATTCGAATAAAAACTTTTAAGATCCCATTATCTTTCCTCAATTCCAAATTCCTTTTGAAACATTTAATAAGCACACTCCATTCCGCCCCTTCTCAAGGCAAACTATATACACAAAGCAATAATCATATCAACAAGGCATGGTGTAAGCCTAAGATTACCCGGACATAAAAGGAATAGTAGCTACGTACGGACTCTCGTCACTCTGTGCGTACGTACTCCCCCCCTCCCCAGACATCAACACATATTCATTTAATTTACCTATGGTATAATTTACCTCTTACAAGGTTAGAAAGGATATTTACCTCATCTCGAAGCCTACTTCCCAATTCAAGAATGCGCTCAAATCTCCAAATTTGACGCCAAATGTCTCGAAGCTAGTCAAACATTACATAAACTAATCAATCTATGCTCAAAGGTTCATAATTATACCATTTAAGTGATTACCCAACTTAAATTGTAAGATTCCTAAAATTGACCTCGGGCCCACATGCTCGGATTTGCAAAAATGTTTAAAGAAAGTAGTTACCCATAACCTTAAGAACATAAATATATGATTTTTACTAAATTCCATAACGAATTTCGTGGTTAAATCTCATTTTTATCAAAAACCTAGGTTTTCATCTAAACCCATAATTTTCACTAATTTACATGTTATAACCTACCGATAAACCATGTATTTAACTCACATTTGATAGGAATTACTTACCTCAACTAGTTGATGGAAATTCCCTCTCTAACCAGCTCCAAAATCGCCCCCAAGAAGAGTAAGAAGTGAGCAAAAGTGCTCAACATCCGATTTAAAACACACTGCCCTTCAGCTACTTCCACACCTGCGTTTAAATTGGCACACCTGCGCTCCGCTTCTGCGGACAACTCGCGCAGGTGCGAACCAAAGCCAGGCTGCCTCATCTCGTTTCTGCGCCCAGGTGATCGCACCTGCGGCCACGCATCAGCGACAAACGACGCATATCTGTGACACTGCCCGCTCCTGCGATGCCTGCTTTCGCAGGTGCGGTCCTTCTTCCGCTTCTGCGATGGCTGGGCAGCCTATGTTGGGACACATCTGCGATCGTGGGATCGCACCTGCGGCTGAACAAGCGCAGATGTGATTATGACAGCAGCTGGAGCTTCAACTTTGTCTTCCAAATTCCAACTTGGTCTGAGCCTCGTCTGATTGACACTCGGGGCCCCCGGGGCCCCGTCCGAACGTACCAACAAGTTTGAAATCAGAAAACGGACTCGCTCGAACTCTCGAAATGCACGAAACAATATTAAAACTAAGAATCACACCCTAAAACCAATCAAATCAAACTTAAGAACTTCAAGTTCTTCAATTTACTTACAATGCGTCGAAACATACTTATACTACTCGGAATGATACCAATTTTTGCGTGCAAGTCTTAAATGACACTACAGAACTATTCCCAGTCTCAAAATTCCGTTTGGACCTCGATATCACCAAAACCCGCTCCAAATTAAATTTTAAAGAACTTCTAAAACCTTCAAGAACCAACTTTCACTATTGGGCGCCAAAATGCTCCCGGGTCATCCAAAACTCGATCCGAACATACGCCCAAGTCCGAAATCATCATACGAACCTATTGCAACCGTCAAATCCCGATTCTGAGGTCGTTTACTCAAACTGTTGACCGAAGTCAAACTTGGCCTTTCAAGCCAACCTTAAGGAACCAAGTATTCCGATTTCAACCCAAACTCTTCCAAATCCCGAACCAACCGTCCCTGCAAGTCATAAATCAGTAAAAGCATGTACGGGAAGTCTTATTTAGCGGAATGAGATTCTAGAAAGTAAAACGATTAGTCGGGTCATTACAACTGAAGGCTGGTACAACAATATTTGGCTTGAAAAGTTTGAGACAAGTCGCATCTGTGAGATGCGACTTGCCTAGACTGAATATATATGTCCGTAGTCCGACAATTTTGTTCATTTTTAGAGTTTTAGACCTCGGGTTTGGGCGATTTCAGTGGCATTTTTCACGAGTTTGAGTTGGGTAAGTATTCTTTATCCAAAATTAGTTATATTTCGTGATTCCATACTCATTTACATCATGATCCGTGAATTTATGGAAGAAAAATCAGATTTTTATAAAATATTCTAAAAATAAAAATTTAAGATTTGAAAGCCAATTCGATGTCGGAATATGATAATGTTTTATGATGGAACTCGTATCGGAACGGGTGTTCAAATTTCGTGAGTTTTTTCAGGATTCGAGATGTGGGTCCCACTGTCAGTTTTTGAAATGAATTTCGGATTTTAATCCGAAAAATTAGTAGTTTCATATGAAATTAATTCCTACGATTCGTGTTGAGAATATTAAATTGTTTGTGACTAGATTTGAAGATTTCAGACATCAATTCGCGAGGCAAAGGTTTATTGGAATCTCGAATTTGGTTGCGAGGTGAGGTAAGTGTCGTAATTAACCTTGACTTGAGGGAATAGAACCCTTGAATTATTGTTATGTGAATTTCATGTATAACGACGTATAGGCGAGGTGACGAGTGCCTATATATCGTCAAATTGATTGTTTACACATTTATCTGGAAATCATAAATTATTTTAAATCATGAATTAATTATTATATTAATTATTTCTCTCATATTCCTTGCTCAATATTATGCCTTGAATCCATGCTATATTTGCTACATCCTTATTTGATTTGTGTGACTTAATTGTTACTTGACATTTAGCATATTAAATATTAAATTGCTTATTTCCTCCTTAATTTTTACAATAAATTGCTACTTGTCATCACTTGTTTCTAAATAAATTATAATTATTTTATGCTTGTTATTTTATAATTTTATATTAATTGTTGTATTTATTGGAATAATTTCTTTTATAATAATTGGCAAATTATATTATTGAGGAGCGGGTTACACGCCGCAACAAAAATGAAAGTGATTACATAGAAAGAGCGGGTTGCACGCCGCAACAGAATTGATTGAAAGTGAATATATTGGATGAGCGGGTTGCATGCCGCAACAGAATTGATTGAAAAGATATATGGAGGATCGGGTTGTACGACTAAACGGAATTAAATGAAAATAAATATATTGTGGGATCGGGTTGCACGCAGCAACGGAATAGAATATGAATATATTATGAGATCGGGTTGCACGCCGCAACGGAAAGTGATTTAAGTAATAATTGGTTATGACTACCGAGTTGGCTTGATATTGATATGATTTACCGGTTTAATTTCTATTCTTGTTCTCCTATATTATTATTATTATTATTATTATTATTATTATTATTATTATTATTATTATTATTATTATTATTATTATTGCGTACACGTTAATGTAAGTGACATGCCTTAGCCTCGTCACTACTTCATCGAGGTTAGGCTCGACACTTACTGAGTACATGGGGTCGGTTGTACTCATACTACACTCTGTACTTTTTGTGCAGATACCGGAGTTGGTCCCAGCGGCATACAGTAGATTTACTCGGATTCAGCTGTCCACAGAAAACTTGAGGTATAACTGCACAGCATTCGCAGCTCTGAAGTCTCCATCTACTTTATTTTAGCTGTGTATTTCTGTCAGACAGCTTTATTTTCATTCAGACCCTTATTTGTTTTATTCTAGTAGCTCATGCACTTGTGACACCAGTTCTAGGATGGTATTTAGACATCATTATTATTATGGTTTACTCACTTTATTTCTGATTTTATTCCAGTTATTAGTTTCTTTATTATTAATTAAATTAAATTATTAAAAAAATAATTAAAATTATTCTAACGTTGGCTTGCCTAGCAAGTGAAATGTTAGGCACCATCACCATCCCGAATGTGAGAATTTCTTGTCGTGACAAAAAATTTCACCTCTTCATCAACAGACAGAGTTAAATGGCATACATAAGGCCCTCGTTGTTTGCATTCAACTTATTTTCATAAGAATCCTCTTTTAACTTATTGCTCATTTTGTATCAACGCATAACTTATTCCTAGAGAATTAATNGCATTCACAGCTCTGAAGTCTCCATCTACTTTATTTTAGCTGTGCATTTCTGTCAAACAGCTTTATTTTCATTCAGACCCTTATTTGTTTTATTCTAGTAGATCATGCACTTGTGACACCGGTTCTGGGATGGTATTTAGACATCGTTATTATTATGGTTTACTCACTTTATTTCTGATTTTATTCTAGTTATTAGTTTCTTTATTATTAATTAAATTAAATTATTAAAAAAATAATTAAAATTATTCTAACATTGGTTTGCCTAGCAAGTGAAATGTTAGGCACCATCACCATCCCGAATGTGAGAATTTCCTGTCGTGACAAAAATTTTCACCTCTTCATCAACAGACAGAGTTAAATGGCATACACAAGGCCCGCGTTGTTTGCATTCAACTTATTTTCATAAGAATCCTCTTTTAACTTATTGCTCATTTTGTATCAATGCATAACTTATTCCTAGAGAATTAATGAAAATTGCACTTACAAAGTTTGTCTCCTTCAAACAAATCCTTTCAATAATTAGTATAATTTTTTGTATAAACTGTACTAGTACATAAAATACATGCATGTATGAATTTGAGGAATGATTTCACTGACTCGGATTCCTATCTCCGCATTACAGAAAAAATCTCTCAATACATACATACATATATATACACACACACATACNAATACATGCATGTATGAATTTGAGGAATGATTTCACTTACTCGGATTTCTATCTCCGCATTACATAAAAAATCTCTCAATACATACACATATATATATATATATAGTTGGTATCAGTCCCATTCTCGTATGTACATAAGAAAAAGTACCTAAAAAAGCTTAAGATTTAATCCAATAACTAATACTTGTCGCATATATGTATGAGTTAATAAAAGGTCAAGTCAAATTATTTTTATTTTGCACTGTGCGCGAGTAAAAGTAGACATATACAAAAGAATTTTCTCAAATAATTCTTATATTCATTAATTCTGCATTCATAACAGATCTTCATTGAACTCACCATATGCACTACATTCCTCCTTGTCTCGTTCTGAAGAATCATACTAAATTGTTTTTGTCATTCGTATATAGGTGTATAGACTTTAAAGTTGATCTTTCTTTGTTTGAGAATATAAGTGGCAAATTCATTAATGATCTCTCCTAAATATTAGTAGTTCATTTATAAAAGTATACTTAGAGCATTTAGTATCGTTATGTCGATACGAATCTAAATTAGGGAGGATGTAATAACCAAAATCAGTTAGAATACGCGCTTTGCGCGTGTATCCTATATCGATGTGTGTTTTTAAGAAAATAAATATTATATTAAAAATTATTTATAATTAAAATAAAAATGTAGGCTCCAGAATTGATGAATGTCAATTCTATAAAGCTAACTCAATAATGAAAGAAATTCTGCTCCATAGATTTCACCGATCATCATTCCATATATTTAACTTAAACTTAATTTCAGTTCTATAATTTTATCATCTGAACTTCACAAATTATTATGCCTCCTTTTTAGTTTATGCAAGAACATATAGAATTTGATGATTTAAGTGCTTTTTTGATTTATTTTTTTTTCTGTAAAACTATTTTAAGTTCATTCTTCTTTTTCGCCATTTTCAAGTTAATTCTAAAAGAAACAAATATGGTCAATTGACTAATAGAAGATAATCTCTTATTTCTCGTAAACAAAGTACAAATTCTATTATTTATTTAATAATAAAAATACTATATGAATTGTATTTGACAGATTAGAAAAGATTAAATTACTATCGCCAGAAATAGAATCCAATATCTAATTTTGAACTATTAATTTTAGTTGATATCAAAGTCTTAAATATTAAAAGTTAATTAAATGATAACTTTATTTAATGTAAAATTTATTTTTAAAGGTCAGAAAGTCTATCAAAATTTTGCATTGGAGATTCGTGCTTTTATAAATATACATCGCACATGTATTTTATGTGAATTTAAAGAGCATATATTTTTGAATATGTTATGAAAATTATTAGCATTTCATGATTTAGTGTTGTATTCAAACTATTAAATTTTGTTTGAACCCACAGATTTGAAAAAATAAATTTAGTTAAATATTTTTTGTGACAGACTTTTATCACAATTAGGCCTAGTGTTACTATTACAATCTATTTGAATACTTTAATAAACTTACACGTATCTCAATAATTAATATGTTTTTTCAAGGAATACCATCTTTTTAGTATTTGATTGTTTTTCTGCTTGTTAATTCGAATGCACTTATAAATTCGTCTTGGCCTACATTTTCTTCAATAATTTACACAAAGATAATCCAAAAACGTTGACCATTTTTTGTAACCTTCAACAGACAATTATTTCTTAAACTTATATGGATAAAATTGAATATTTAGTAATTTACATAAGTACTTTAAAGTCAATTAATTAAATTTTATCTCTATTGGAAACTTTTATACCTTTCTAACATAGTTTAAAACTCTTCCTCACACGTCCAAATCCTAATTGGTGAATACAGGAATATGTACTTAGAAATGTAGTTGATTTATATAAAGTAAAATATTTATTAATTTTGAAGTCCTAAATATTAGGACTTCATACATAATTCAAATAAGAAATCATTTAGTAAGTAAAATTTAGTTGATTTAATGTCCTAAATATTAGAAAATTTAATTATATTAACTATTTTGTCCAGTGTAAATTCTATTTTTAAAGGGTAAAAAAGACAATCGATATTTCGCTAAGGGGATTCGTGCTTTTAATATAGTATATAAATAAATATAGATAGATAAATAGATAAATGTATGTACGCCGTTTTACTCAAATATTATTATTTAGAGCCTGTTTGGATGGGCTTAAAAGCTGGTCAAAGCAGCTTTTAAGCCCTTTTTAACTTCTGAAAGTATTTGGCAACCAAAAAAATGGCTTAAAAAAAGTTAAAATCTGCTTAAAAAAAGCCAAAACCAATAAGTTGGGTAATCCCAACTTTTCCGAAATTGGCTTAAAAGCCATATTGCTTTTACCAAGGAGATTACATTTTTATCCCTTATAATTTTTCTTAATCCCGAAATTACCCCAGTAGAAAACCTTAAAACATA